>JASDQU010355516.1:0-12002 GCA_032191745.1 Picea mariana
ATTGATCAATTTGGTGGAACAACGAGAAGTAATTTAAAACCTTAATAAATAAGATTCACACCACGTTCACAGTAATAACCTTTTCTTCCATCCATGTAAGACATAGAATTAGGAGAAACCAACACTGTTGAGACTAAGCTCGCAATCTCTTATTGAATGAGGACCGATTACAACATTATATAGGAACTAGTTCTACTTAGGCGGTTACAACAAATACCAGGAAAATAGGATCTACATTAACTGATATGTAGAGTTCATCTACGTAACTATCAACTGCTCCATTATTTCCAGGTCTCCCCCTTAATGGAGAATGTATTGACTTCTACACCTAACATCTCCGTAAACAACTCAAACTTAATCTTTCCAAGAGGCTTAGTGAAAATATCAGCAGTATTTTCACAAGTATTACAATACATAAGAGCTATTTCATTTGATTACATTTTTTCTCTAAAAAAATGAAACTGAGCATCAACATGCTTTGTCCTTGCATGATAAATTGGATTATTTGTCAGCTTGATTGAAATTTGATTATCACATTTGATCATTTTAGGTTCCTTTTGTTCTTCTCCAACATCTTGAAGAAGTATTCTCAACCAAACAGCTTCACAAGTTGCTGCACACAAGGCTTTATATTCTGCTTCAGTAGAAGACAAAGATACAGTAGGCTTCTTTTTATTTCTCCATGAAACAATCATGGATCCAATGCCAAACACATATCCAATGGTCGATCTTCAATCATCCGGATTGCGAGCCCAATCAGAATCTAAGTAACCTGTCAACTCAACATCATATGCATCAATATATTTAATACCATAATCATGTGTTCATTTTAGATACCTGAGTACCTCCTTTGTTGCATTCCAATGGCTTTCTAAAGGTTTCGTCATAAACTGACTTAACACACTCACAGAGTATGTAATATTAGGTCTGGTTGTGGTGAGATAATTCAAACTACCCACCATCTATCTATACAGAGTGCCATTCACCTCCTTCGAACCATCATCACAAGAAAGTTTCACATTCTGTTGCATGGGAACAATAGAAGATTTACACTGATCCATTTTAAATCTCTTAAGTACTTCTCTCACATACTTACTCTGACAAACAAAAATTTGTCCTGCGTTTCTCCAAACTTCAAGACCTAGGCAGTAATGAAACTCGCCAAGATATTTCATTTCAAAAACTTCTGACAATTGTTGCTTGATTTCATCAATTAATTTCCCTCCATTTCATGTAATTATTAAATCATCAACATATAAGGAAATCAATACTATATACCCCTGCTCATCAAATTTGGTATATAGATTTGGATCACTTTTGTTTCTCATAAAACCCTGTTGAATAAAGAAAGAGTCTATCTTCTCATACCATGACCTAAGTGTTTGTTTTAGTCCACACAATGCTTTCTTTAACTTGCACACTAATTGTTCTTGCTCATGTTCCACAAACCCATCAGGTTGAGTAAGGTAAACCTCCTCCTTTAACTCATCATTCAAAAATTCAAATTTAACATCTAATTGGTGTAGCTTCCAATAATACTTTGTAGCTAAAGCAATTAACAATCTAATAGTATTCAATTTAGCTATTGGTGCAAATGTTCCAGCATAATCAATAACTTATGTTTGTGAATACCCATTTGCCACCAGTGTAGCCTTATATTTTTCTATAGTATCATCTGATTTAAACTTGGGTTTGTATATCCATTTGCATCCAATAGGATTTTTATGTTTAGGCAATTCAGTCAATTCCCGAGTATTGTTTTCCATTATAGATTCATATTCTTCCTCCATTGCATTTCTCCATTCATCATGCTCATTGGCTTCATTAAAACTCATGGGTTCTATGACATTTTAAATGCTACTCACTAGTGCATAGTCTCTATACCTCTCAGGGAGCTGAACCTGTCATGAAGATATTCTCAACTGATTATCTTCCTCCCCACTTTGTGAAGATCTGCCCTCGCCTCTAGTTGAACTTTGACTGCTTGAAGTGTCCATATCACTGAGTCCTTGTTGTTGTTGTTGTTGTTGTGTCTGCGGTTGTGGTTTTTGCTGTGGTGGAAATTATGGTTGTTGTTGTGATGATTGTTGTTGTGGCTGCTCTTCTTTAACTCCCTCATCAAGAAGTATATGTCATTCCTCATGACTGTTGTCATCATGATTTCCTGCTTCCCGCTCATGGAAAAGTGCATTTCTACTCGTAAATTCTTAGTGAGTAGAAGAATCAAATAGTTTTTATGCTTTGAATTTAGAACAATACCCTATGAAAATTCATTTAATGGCTTTAGCATCCAATTTCTTCATATTCTCCTTTTGAATATGTGCAAAATCCTTACACCCAAATACTTTCAAATTATGAACTACAAGTTTGGAACCATACAAGGCTTCAAAAGAAGTAATATTATCAAGACACCTTGTTGGACATATGTTCTTTAAGTAAACTGTAGTATTTATGGCTTCATCCCAAAATGTATTTGAGATATTCTTACCTTTCATCATATTGTATGCACACTCTACCAGAGTTTTGTTTTTCCTTTCAGCCACTTCATTCTGTTATGCAGTGTGGGGTACTATAAATTGTTGTACTATTCCATGATCTTTGCAAAATTTTATGAAGTCCCCTGATTTATACTCTCCCCTTTGATCTGAATGGAGGATTTTGATAGTTTTTCTTGTCTTCCTTTCCACCATGGTTTTGAATTCCTTAAAGTACTCAAAAACATCACTTTTTCTTCTAAGGAAATAAACCCATGTGTATCTCATGCAATCATCAATAAATAACAAAAAGTAAAATGCACCTCCTAAAGACTTAGTCTGCATAGGTCCGCAAACATTAGTATGCACAAGATCTAACACATCTCGCTTGTTCCTATCAGGATTAGAAGGTAATTCATCTCTGTGCATCTTTCCTAATGCACATCCTTCACAAGCAACATTCTCATTTTTTAACATGGGAAGTCCTTCAACCATATTTTGTTTCTGTAATAACAATAAATCAAGATGATTGATGTGACCATACCTTTGATGCCAAAGACTCTCTATTGACATAGTTGCAGAAGTCGGTGCGTGATGTGTTTTGCTGGTAACATCAAGTTTATATAGGCCTCCTGCTCTGAATCTCGTTGCAACAGTTTTGAATTGGTCCAAAAGATCCTTCACTATGCAATAATTCTTGAAGAATTCAACCTTCAAGTTGTGATTTGTAATGGTGGACATAGAGATCAATTTTTTTTTATCCCTGGCACATACACCGCATTGCGAATGTGACGAACAGTACCATTCGACAATGCCACAGGAACGTCTTTGTATCCCTTAATCTGATGAGCGCGGTTATCTCCAAGATATATGATGGCTCCATTCTGTGTTAGTGTAGCACAACATATTGCATGTCATATGTATTGATGCTCCAGAATCCACAAACCAGGCATCACTATCATCCGCTTTAGAAGATAAAGAAGCATTGGACACAAATAGTCTAAGATCCTGTGAATCAAAATTTGGGGGTTCATCAATATCATCACTAGAAATAAATAACTTGAGATCAGGATTTGAAGATTCTTCTGCATAATGACCTGTATGTTTTCTAGGTTTACTCCTAGCCTCATCACTCTTCTTCTTATGATATTATTTAATGAGATGTCCAGGTCGACCACAATAAAAACAACTCTTTGACTCATTATTGTTAGAGGGCATACCTTGATTTGGTCTTGGAGATTGTCTTCTCTGCGATGAAGGGCCTCTCTACAATGAACTGATTGCTCTGCCTGTTTCTCCTGATCTCCCTCTCACAGATATTTTATTTGACCACGGTGCCAGATATGAATTATGAGGCTTCAAATTCATGTGTCTCTCTTCCTCTTGCAACAAAATTCCTGTCAATTCTTCAAAAGTAGAAGGTTTCTCCCTTGCTGTGAGACCTGTTATGAACATCTGATAATCTTATAGCATACCATTTAAGGTAATAGTAACAAGATTAGTGTTGGAAACTATTTCCCCTATATTTCCGAGCTTGTCTTTCACCTCTTTAATTCGACCCAAAAATGAACTAACATATTCATTTCCATCCATCTTAATGCCTAGCAATTTAGTTTGCAGGAACAGAATATGATTTGTGTTGCTAGTTTCATATAAAGCTTTATGCATTGTCCATGTTTCAACAGAAGTTGTAGCTTCTCTAATGTGTGGAATTATGCTATCTTTAATAGACATACAAAACAATGTCTTTCCCTTGTTTTCGTTCTTCTCCCAATCTTGGATCTGTGTTGTTGTCCTACCGTCAGCCGCATCAGGTTTCACTTCATATCCCTTCGCAATAGTCTAGACACCATAGCTCTCCATCAGGGTCTGCATTTTGAATTTCCAGTTAATGAAATTTGTGCCATCTAATTTGTTTGCTTTGTTGAGGTAGGTCTCTGCCAGAGGATTCTCCATCTCTGCAAGTGCCTACTCGTTCAATCAAACAATAGATCCTTTTATCACCAAACACACTTCAATCCTGAAGGCATTGAATCACCAAGAATACACAAATAACCTTAGCACACCCTTCCTCTCTGGGTGCCTATGCTAGATTTCTAAATGCCCCAAATTTTGTTTTCATAAAACAAATGTCCACACAATAAACCTCACAAATTATATTCACTTTAATAAACTTTAATATCCACTTTATAAAGTTTATACTCATGAAAAAAAGCTTCACGATTTTCTCACGGTCCTCCTGCCTCGACCTGCTCTCATGGATCCGCCCCAAAGACTCACACTTCTCAAAACAAAATGGTCAGTGCTCCTTGGACAAATGAAGGGGAGCTGGCACTCGTGTACAATTGAAGGGTGAGCGTTGGGCAAAGATTACAACACTCTATTCATGTGGAAGGGGGAGAATCGGCACACAAGATCTCTTAGAATCATTCAACGGGAGAGCTAGCCATCCAATATTTTTAGTTTCACAAGTGTGAGAGCATCAACGCTCCTCTAACACTGCATAGGGGGGCGCTGGTGATTTTTCTCAAATTAATTCGAGATCTTTCTCTTGGATCTAGCCTAAGAGAGCGAGTTCTCTTGGATCTCTAACATGGGCTCCGATACCAACTTATAATTAGGAGAAACCAACACTAGTGAGACTATGCTCACAATCTCTTACTGAATGAGGACCGATTACATCATTATATAGGAACTGGTTCTACTTAGGTGGTTACAACAAACACCAAGAAAATAGGATCTACATTAACTAAGATGTAGAGTTCATCTACGTAACTATCAACTGCTCCAATATTTCCAAGTGTAAGAAGGCCAGGTGGCAGCATAATAGGCTAGAGCGAGGAGCGAAGCCTATTTAGATTCCATTCCTAGAACAACAAGTCGGGTGGGTCCGTGAATTAATTCAAAAATTTTTATGCAATGCAATTTTCTATATATCAAACCTGTCGTTGGCATGGTTTGTTAACATAATCTTCCACTGAGGTCTCAAACTAGTATTGTTTTGTGGAAAAATAGTCGATTGAATACATTTCAAGTGATTTCGTCCATCTAATCAGGTAGGTAGGGGCATAACAAGGCTTAAGAGAGGTAAGTGAAAAACCTTTTACGAAGTTAAGTTACTAAAACCTTAATCTTCTTAGGTCAGAGAAGAGCTTTCATCCTTTTCTTTAAATCCCATAGCTTTCAACCTTTTCTTGAAATCCCTTTTCCTTTATCGGAAATGGAGCTATAGGGAAAAATGGGGGTTGGCCTGACCCAACTTGGACAAGTTGTTCTTAACTCGATGGAGTTGGTCCCACATGGTTGGGATATCCTCTACCATTTGTTCGAAAACTCGGAATATAACCCAAACATCCAGCTCATCTGGGTTTTGAATTGCCCCAGTTCTCTGAAACAAATCCAATAGAAGATCTGCTAGGTTGGATTCCATCTCTGTAATTGGATTTCCCTCATGCTTGTCCATAATAATGGAACGCCGAATGGATCATCATCATCCAGGTCATGGTGGTTTTTTCTCGTCACGAGCTCCCCCAAGGACACCTTGGTGGGATTTGAGCTTCGACCAATAAGCTCATCCCAATTGATGTTTGGGGCTCATGAAAGGAAAAACACCAAATGAACGAAAGTTTTGAAATTTAGTTGGCCCAACCAAACGAGCCAACCCCATCGATTCGGGTTGTTTAGTCTGGATATGGGGGTGCTAAGGATATCACCTATTAAACATGAAATTTTCGGTAGCTTGTATATATAGGTATATTTAAGGAATTAAGTGCATACCCTACCAAACCCTCCCTTATTTTATAAGGTGAAAAGAGTTCCTTGCCTATTTATTTTCTCTAGTATTGTGGAATAAATATGGAAAAATCCAAGCCCAATGATTTACCTAGGATCAATATGGTCCAGAGCATGCACTGGATGAATAGGATCTACTAAGTTCCAGAGAACGTAATAATCTTGCCTCTTTCTCCCATCACAAGGAACCCAACGACCCTTTTCCTAGCAGTGGAACCATCACTTAAAGTTTGAAAGAGGGAGGTTACCCCAAATTAGGAGAGGAAAGTGAATCTGAAATCTGAGAGATTCGTGTGTGGGTAGTCGTAGTAGTAGGTATGGTTTCCTTGTAACCTTAACATATGTAGCATTTTGTTTGGACTTAGTTTAGTAATAGAAGGTAGTGACTTTGGCTTTCCAAGTGAATCTACTCCTACCTTTGCTCCCTCCACCTCAAGATCTCCTGCCTCTTCCTCTATTGGTGATGGGCCATCTTAGGGGTCTCAACAAAAAAAAGTAAACTCTTTCTTTTTTCTTAGATATTGTTGCAGGTAAACTAGGAGATATACACATGGAACTATAACTTGATGTGGAACCTCTCTAGCTTCCACCTATGCCCCTTGTTAGCACCGTAATTTTTATTGTTAGAGTTATTCCTAGATGAGTCATAGTTCATGTGTCAAAGCGTGTGAGGTTAGGAACCGAATAAAAAATGGGTTGAAATCATCAAGTAGCGGGTATGGCCCTTGGAGTCGGGAAAGGGCATAATGATTAGTCATGTGCAACTTGTAAAGGTCCATTTCCTGAAAGATCGAATCTTGTCAGACAAGGGGAATTTGCATGCCAGAGATCAAGGCAAGTTGTTGGGATAAAGGTCACATCGATAGATATAACGAACATNTGTATACTCTGTCGCTCTTATCATTTGTACTTTTCACACTTCAAAGTGTGCCCATCGCATGAGTTTGCTACACAAATATTCAAGTTGCTTCCAAACTTCTCATCGCCATGGATTTATCATCCTCTGCCATGATTCCATTCCTTACATTTTCAAGTATAAATATTCGTCACCATGCTTGCCTCTCCTTTACTTTTCAGATTTGTGTGTTGTCTATCATTTTTTTTGCAAGCCTTGGAGCCCTTCACTGTGTGAAATATGATTGTCATCATTCGTATTGTAAGTATGTTGATTCAAGTTGTTGTGTCTCCTTCATCATTTTCAGTCATTGTTTAAAGTCTATTGGAGCTCGTTGCAAACTATCGTGTTGGACAATATTTCTTCTCATGGTTAGCCTTTCTTCTTTGGCGTTTCCTCATGTCGTGCTAAATTTCTCACTGCACCTAAAGTCTTTGTCTCCCAACAAATCTCCCAGTACTTTTTTACTGCGTCAGAATTCTCTGTCACGATTTCCTACAACAAAAATCCTCTTATCGCTAGTTTCCACTGTTTCGAGTTCCCCCACTACACTAAAATTTTCCACCGTGCCTTACTACCGCATTGTGGACTCCTGGGGATGATTTTGCATGTCATGCAAAGTTCTGTGACTACATTTTTTACAGTCTCTGTGAATCTTGTCATCATTGGTTGCTGCATAGAGAGGGTGTTACCCTTCATTACCATGCATGTGAGGCAAATATATACTGGCATCATGACATTGTCCCAAAGCCTAATAAAGAAGGCGAGAAGTGGTTTGGTCATGAGGTCTGAGCCTCAAGACCTAGAGTTAATAAACAGAGATCTGGAAATCAGGGCATCTTTTGAATAGGTTGGATGTATGCATTTTTGCAAAAATATGAAAGGGTACAATGTGAAGTTGGTTGAGCAGTTCGCCCTCAATTTTACTGGGTTCTGCGCGATGATTGCGAGAATCACATTTCGAGTGACAGAGGAAACTTTGATCAGAAAGTTCTTTCGGATTCATTGCATAGGTTTTTTATTTTTGATGTTTCGGACCAAACCAGTGTGGTCCATCATCAGGAAAATTATAATGAGATATAAATCTGAAAGAACTTTCTGATCAAAACAATGGTCGCAAAAGTCTTAGAACAGAAATAGAGGAAACTTTGTCAATTGCGACGGAGATCCCTCCGTGTGGTGAAAAATAGTTTAAAGGAATGCCTTTAGAAATTTTTTTCTATGAATACTTTATCAAGCCCAACTTCCTAAATGGGAAAATTGGAGCAAACATTCCAAGTCAGTACCTCAGGGAGACTTTCCAAAAGATCCTAAAGGTTATCAAAAGATATTTCACCTGTGAAGGAAGGTTTGAAAGAGTCTACCCATATCACATCAAGCTATCAATGCACTTCACAAGGGAAAACCCTTTGAATCTATCGTTCTTCTTGCATCAAAGCTTGGAAAAATTCGAAGGCAAGGTCCAGGCTGAGGCTGACCAACCGGGGAACAATTTATCCCATTTTTTGTTAATCAAGTTGTTGGTAGTCGAAGAATTGAGAGGTTTGAAAAAACACTGCGATTCATTTTTTATTTCGACTGACATCCCCAACGACCATAAGGGAGACATTCCTCTATCTGCAAGGGAAACAACATTCCATAGTGCAGGGGCAAGAAGTGAAGATGTCAAGGGTAAAAGAAAAGGTAATAAAAGACTCATCATCCCACCGACCAGCACCATGGAAAAGATGCAGTCTAAGGTTGATTAAGAATCCCAAGGAGATCCAAGCTTCTAGTGAACTATGCATCCAGTCTATTGTCGAGAGATTACTCATGTGCATTGTTCGGCTAGACCCTGCTGAAGGTCCAAGCATGAGAATTGGTGAAAGGCAGAGGAAGTCAGGTGATGAAAACATGAATGATTAGGAGTCTTCGCAGTAGCTGAAGTAAGCACAACTCACTATCATTGAAATGTATCAAGAAAACAGATAATTAAGAAGACAACTAGCATAATGGAATATTGAGGTGCCAACATCACATAGTTGAGCAGAGAATGCAAATTGGCTCAAAAGATAGCTCAAGGAGGCACAAGATGTAATTATCCAGCTCCGGGAGAAACATAGGGTGTCATAAGAAAGAACCGAAGAGAATTTCAAGGAATGGAGACCATCCATGGATAACTCTCACATATATCTCACCAACACTCAAGCAAAAATGAAAGGAAATGTGGTCTTGTGGAGACAAGTGAAGAATCTGAAAAAACGGAACTGGTCTCTTCGAAAAACACTCATATTTTTAAGGTTGCGGGTGAGGCTAGAGGAATGAGTGAGACAGACCCATTTTGTCTTTTTTGATCATGGCATGGAATCTTTATCCCCGCATATCATGTTTCATGTTGGTAATAAGAAGTCTAATGTGTCACCTACGCAGTGAATATTCGTAGTGCAGATGTTGTAAACTTACCTACTAATGAGGGAAGGTGTAAGTGAAATGCATGCCAGTTTTGGAAGAGATGCATGGCCTCCCAACCATTGTTTCCACCTGGAGTTGCACGAGAGACCACAAATGAACATTCGCTACACCAACTCACCATGGGAATATTGCATCTAGTAACTATGCAACAGTGACCAAATCAAGTTATACAAAGGTGACAGATTTTCCAACAGTGTGCTCGATTACTCGGGCACCCGTTGAAAGAAAACATCAATTTCTCACAACCTGGTGACCAAATCTTACTCATGACCGAATCTCACTCATGATCGAATGATTGAAACAACTACATGGGTTATGTTACGATTAGGTGCAATCGGGTTTCTATTTTTGGTAAATTCTATTGAAAACATTGTCTAGGGGAGGGGGTAACCGAATCGAAGTTTCTAGGGGAAGGTAGTTCGAGGCATAGCAGCCTGATTGGGCGTTAGTTTTCTATACATTGTACCTTTTTTATGTAATTCAGTTTGGAAAATAAGTGTACACAGAGGACTCTTGAATGTAATCTTTGAATTTGAATAGAAATAACAATGCAGAGGTCCTGAAGCTTTGACGAAAATATTCTAATGGTATTGGTTTGATGTATTGTGATCCTATCTCTGTATGTACTTTTTGTTTCCTTTAAATTCATGAATGTTCCCTTTGTTTAAATTTGAATGTTTTTCCAATTTAAAATTCATCGCGGGGTTCTTTAGACTCAACCATTTAAAATCTATGTTTTTCTTCCAAGTAAGTTAGAAATCACCTTTAATGGTGCTCTGGGTTGATTTATGTCCTCCTTTCTTCCTCCATACACGACGACATTTAAACTGAAAGAAAATCTCCTATTTATCCTTTATCCTCTCAAACTTTCCTTGAGCGGTCATTGATTTCTCTCGTTTTCATAAGGTTGACTCCATAGCCCAAAGTTTTGTATTTCCTTTCCAGCGAAACCAGAAAAAATTCTCAAACATTAAATCTAGCCAACAATCCAAAGTCATTATCTATCAGATACTAGGTCTCAGAAAGAGCCCTCTCTATATTGGAAAGGCCAATTTCTAGTCTTAAAGTTGGTTTGTACGTTACCTTGGTAGTTTGTTGCTCTTCAGCCCAACAATTTACCAAGTGCTAACATCTTGGTGTCGTTTTCGGGGATGAAATTGAAAACTTTCCTTGGAAAAACAACTAAATATGTACATTTTATCCCTAAGGGTAATAGTGGTTCAGAGACCTATATTGGCTGATATTTATTTTACCCTTATGACTTCATTAAATAAGACCAGTAGCATAGAGTAGTTAGAATAAGAAATCTTGGCTTATAAGAAAGTTTACTCTAGGGCAAACCCTGATCCAGAGCCTGAAGCATCTGTGTCTGATCCTGAAAAACTTATGCACAAAGGAAAGGAAAGGATAGCGGACCCTTTATATTACATGGACATGAGCCTATCTTTACATAAAGATGGAGTAAAAAACATTGACAACCTTGACTTCGATTTACTATTTGAACAAACTTTGTTTATGTCCATATCAGAATCCTATTTGAATGAAATAATTTTGGATGAGAAAAGGTTCCAATATTTGATACCAACCAACCCCCCGTGAACTGCCATAATCCCCATTCATACCATCTAGCCAGTGAAAATCCCTCTTAGAGTCATGGCTGCCAAGCTTGCCCCTCTCGCCTTGCCAACCTAATTACATGATTTTCCTCATAATTAAAATCATATAATTAAATTATACGATGTCGAAGGAAATGCTTCAGCCCCCAAAAAATTAGATTGGTTTAAAGATTTTGTTGACCTGGAAGAGGTATATCATGAGGATGTGAAAATGATATTGTTTGTGCAGAGTCTCTCAGGGGAGGTAAAAAAATGGTTCAAGGCCCTTCAAGTAGCGAGCATCCCTGATTTTGCAACTTTTAAAACATTGTTTTTTGCCAGATGGGGTGATAAAAAGAATCCTCTCAAGTTACTAACTCAGTACAACAACATAAAACTATCACGAAATGAAACATTGCAAGAGTTCTTGACCAAATTCATGAAGGTTTACAATTCTATTCCCATAGAAGTCAAACCTCCTCCGAGAGATTCCCAGCTTCGATATGTTGATTATTTTGACAATAAGTTTTCCTTGTTGTTAAGAGAAAGAATATATGATGCATTAGATGATATGATGAGCGACGTTATTGAATTCTAAGTAAATCTGATGGCATCGAGAAAGATCAAACATAATTTCGACAAAAACGGGAAGAAGACCCAAGGGGATGAGAAACCCTCTACATCTCAATCATCAGATGAAAAATTTGACTTGATGATGAAGACAATGGAAAGACTCATGGAAAGAATGTTCGTGGAGAACAAGCCTGCCACCAGGGAGAAAAATGATTTCTAGCC
>JASDQU010355518.1:0-10511 GCA_032191745.1 Picea mariana
ATAGACCCTAAACAATATGGATATGTTGATGGTTGCCAAATACTAGACATCATCATCCTTTCCCATGTATCCCATTTCTTCAAAACCTCAGAAACCCCAAGCATGGACATTAAATTGGACATGTCCAAGGATTTTGATAAGCTCAGTTGGAAATATATTCAAGAAATTCTAAAGGCATTTGGATTCCACCATGCATGCATCCAATGGATCTTAGCTCTCATATCCTCTTCCTTCTTTTCTCTCTTTATCAATGGCTCTCCTTCCCCCTCTTCTCGACCCTCTTGTGGTATTCATTAAGGAGACCCCCTCTCCCATTTTATCTTCATTATTATGGTTGAAGGTGTTGGCATGTTTACAGGAAGAATGTTCTTGCCATTGATGGAAAGAACATCAACGAACCAAACCTTGAGAGCGCAGAAGAAGAGAAAGCTCAGAAGAGATAAAGGTTTTCAAAAGTACAAACAAGGTCAAAGAGATGAACTCACATGAGGAGGAAAGTTCGAGAGCCTTGAACACTTAGAAAGCCTTCTAAAGTTGAAGAGATCAGAAGCTCAGGAGGAAGAGTGACAGTGGCCATTGGATCACCGATCCATAGAACCAACAACCTTCAGATTGAATTAATGAAGGATAGGACAAGTGGGGCAAAACGATTGAGAATTCGATCATCCGAATTTCTGTCAACCGTCGGATTTATTTATGTGGAAGGACAGAATAAGAAAGGGCTCAGATATGAGATCTCGATCACCCAAATTTATGCCAGTTGTCAGAACGAAATAAGTGGAAGGATAGGATAAGTTAGAAGGCATGCTAATATCAATGACCAATAATCAGGCACTCAGATCTATGGTCGACAGGGCATATCAGACCACCCCCAAAATTTTTGGCTTTAACTGTTGGGGGGGGGGTGTCCGAGTTGGTGGTATTTCTCATGTGGGACCCTCATACATGTCACCTTCTTTTCAACTCGGACCCCCCTCACTCATTACCACTTACTGCCTAACCCCCCCCTCCGATAAAACCACCAAACCACTCATACATACCACCTCCACACTTCGACGTCACACTCCACTACTGCGCTCTGTCTGCACCTCTACTACACTGCCTACACATCTCACCCATGTCAGAAGACCACCTCAAAAAGGACATGTGGAAGACCATGTCAACAAGTACACATGGCATAATCAGATGATGACAAGTGTCAAGAGGAATTTGGTTTGTGCCATGTCAACAAGTGACATAAGAAAGATAGGTCACTACGAGAGATTTAATTTGGAAGGTTCATCACCAACAAATTTCAAAAGTCCTGAAGTCCTGAAGGACGAAGGTATGAAGTCGCTCTTAGTCGTCCAATCTGAAGATCACTTCGGGTGCATTCTCAATCGTTGATATAGTTAAGTGGAAGGAAAATGTAAGTGGAAGTGTTAATTGATAGAAAGCAGTCTCCACCGCCTATGACTTATTGAACAGGTGACCACTCCAGAGGAGAATGAAACAACGATCATCCTAAAGTCCCAAAGAGCTGAAGGAGCTGAGGACCGTCGATCTATAGGAGGACACATGTCAACATATCATGTACTCCGGATGAAACGCTCCAGGAGAAAGCAAGTGTAGACTCGGAGTTTAATCATCCAAAGGCCAAAGTATCAAATTAAACGAGGACCGTTGATTTGAGGACACGTGGCAGGAATCTATGGACTCCATCTAAAAGCGTTATGGGAGAGTGTGAAGGTTGAGAATTGAAATTGCCGAAGCCTGGAGTAGTGAAGAAGATCTCAATCGTTGATCAAGAAAGGGGACATAGGACTGTTGATCTAGTTGAGAGGTAAAATCCCCAAAGTAAAGGTAGATTCGTCAATTAAGGAGGATAGGTGTCTGCAGATCACCAACTTCGGAATATTTTTGTATGGAAGAAACAAGATTTTGAGAATTGAAAGTACCAAAGGTCAGAATCGCAGAGGAGATCCTAACCATAGATTTAGGGAGACAGTTGTCAATAGATCTTCCACTCTTAAATATTTCCAAATGGGAAAAGAAAGATTTGAGAGTTGAAACTCCCAAAGACCAGAAGGCTGGAATAAATCACAGCCGTTGATTTAAGTAGGTTAGATATGATCCGTCATTTCAGGAGCACAATCAAGATCATGAGATTGACGGTCCTGTTGCATTGTGGGGATTGAAGGTGTGCAAACTTTACAATGTTGAAGGCATGATGCAATAGAAACCATGGTTTTGGAGAAAGGACACGTGGAGGTCTGTAGTGAATTGTGGGGAAAAAAGAGGGCTTCCCTCAAACCGCCTTTGGATGCGCCTGCAATCACATGGTCACATGAGATATTCGCCCAAGGTCATATCGCAAATTAGAGCTAGCACTCACTAGACCGAGATCGGGAACCGCATTTTGAATAGGCATTTAGGCACCGCCGGTGGTCACGTGAAGGAAGGGGCTTAGAAGCCAAGGAAGCCAAAACTGACTGATTCTAACTACCAGAGAATACGAAGAGTTACGACTGCCATAGAAGCCAAATAATCTCAAGATAACTCTCGCTAATTATGAACAGATTTAGAATAACCACCAGGGAAGATGAAGAGTTTAATGATGATCAGGAAGAGGACTCGATGTGAGAAAGACATCTAGAACAAAAAAGAGAGCATGCTTTTTCGATAGTGATGCATGTGGGAAGGATGAGACAGAGTGCATAATTTGAAGGGGAGATTTGTGGCATAGTAAAGAGAATGCATAGGCATCATAGAGTATAAAAGGAAGAGGTAACACAGAGTATAAAAGTCAAAAGAGAAGTTGAACAGTGGGTGTGTTGAGCGTAGGAGGAAAAAGAGCATAGCATAGAAGTTGAATGATGTAGAAGTAGAACAGAGTATAGAATATGAAGAAGGCAGAGGAGACAAGGAGCTATAATAGACCATATCAAAGACAGAGCAAGTAAGTAAATTTTTGTAAGATTCAATCAAGGTGGTAGGGTGGTGCTATGGAGGATTGCAGTCCTCTAAATTCTAGTTTGTGCTAGAAGCTATTCTGGGAGTTGGTTCTTCCATCTAGTGGGTGCTAGAGAAACCTGGGAGTTGGTGCTTCCATCTAGTTGGTGCTAGAGAAATCTGAGATTTGGTGCTCTCTGCAATTTGTAGCTTTCTATCAGAGGTTGTAGCCTCATATTTGAGTTGGAGATCAAAGACTGTGATGTACATGAAAGTTGGAGCTTGATTAACATCTTAAGAAGAAGAGGTTTTCACCCTTCTGGGTTTCCTTAGGAAAATTGGTGTCTCTGTGTAGTCTATGTGATTAATCATTATATATCTATGAATGTTAAGTTATCAGAAACATATTAAATAATAATCTAGAAATAATCAAAAAAAGGGAAAAAGTTTCAAGATTATACACATAAGTGATTCACCCCCTCGTCTCAGTTATATTTCCAACAATTGTTATCAGATTCGGTGCCTTTTATCAAAGGTAGATCCATAAGCTTGAACATGACTAGTCATGATGGAAGTTCAACTAATAAACCCCCTCTATTTGATGGAACAAACTTTTCCTTCTGGAAAATAAGGATGAGAACACATTTAATGTCTTTGGGTAATGATGTTTGGGATGTCGTTGAAATGGGATATGTGAAGCTTGTAGTCTTGGCCTTGAAAGATGATAAGATGGAGTTTAGTTTTAATGAAAAAGAAATGAATACCATCCTTAGTGGACTTGCTGAAGCCGAGTTTTTCAAATTCATGCACTGTGATTCAGCAAAAGTTATGTGGGACAAGAAGTTAAGTAGTTATGAAGGTAATGAAAAGATGAAAGACACAAAACTTCAGACTCACAGATTGAAATTTGAGCAGTTAAATATGGATGAAGACGAAACTATCAGTAAGTACTTCTTACCTATATAAGAGCTTGTCAACACTATGAAAGGCCTACATGAGACGATAGCTGAATCTTTTCTAGGCCAGAAAATATTAAGATATCTTCCTCATAGATTTAACTCAAAGGTCTCTGCTATAGAGGAAACAGTTGATCTCAAAACCTTGACACTAGATCAACTTCTTGGAAACATAACTACTTATGAAATGAGAACCACCAATGTTGAAGCAAATGTTGTGAGAAGACTGAAGAAAGGATCAGACAAATACAAAGGTAAACTACCCTTCAAATGTTTTAATTGTGGTAAGATAGGTCATTTTGCATATAAGTGTCCTCAAAAAAGAAAGGATCATACATATGACGATGAAGAGAAGCACAAACAAAAGAATTTCTATAAAGAGAATAATTTTAAGAAGAAAAGTCTTTGTGTAAACAATGATGATGATCCCTCGGATGATGAAAGAAGTGACTCTTCTATTGAAGATAAAATAAATGATATCATTCTAATAGATTTAGAATATCTAAAACCTAAAGATACAGGAAGTTATTTCATTGATTGTGAAGCAGTAGTATATCTTGAAGGATAACTTGTCAGTTCCATGTAAGAGATTGATAGACTTAGAGAAAACAAAAGAAAAGAAAAACAGTTACTGTTCACGTATGAGAAAACATGCAAGGAACCATCTGAAGAAATTGATATTTTGAAGGTTAAGTTAGAAGAAGCTAAGAAGATTGAAGACATCCTCAAACAACAATTGAAGGAAGATGAAACAAAAGATGAAAAATTGGAAGCTGGGGTAGTGACTGTCAGAAAAGATATAAAGAAATTTCAGGCCTTATATCATTAGAATCTGACAAGTATTAAAGCCTCAGAAGGATTAGCCTCCATTTTGAATCAACAAAGGAATTCTAAGTTGAAAACTAGTTTTGGTTATGAATAGGGATCAAGTAGTGGTCAGCCAAGCAAAAAATAATCCATCAAGTTTATCAAATCTACAACCATTGACAACAACAAACTTGTAGAAACAAAGGAAGAGAATCAACTGCCAAGGAGGAGTGAAGGAATTGCTACCAAAACTGAATCTGTAGAACAAAGAAATAATACACCCTCTACTCAAGGAAATCATCAGCATGGAAGAAATCCACATGCTCAAAGAAGACAACCTTTTTTTAGGTACAAAGATTTTTTCTATGGATATTGTTTTTATTGCTCTAATTTTGGCCACAAAGATGTAAATTGTTCTTTAAGATTTAGACATGAGAAATCAAGACAACCAAGGAATAAATACCTGCCACAACAAAGAATGAGACGACCAAGTAACAAACAACCACGGACTGCAAATCATGTGATGGTTGGGAAAAGGACGCAGATTAAGCATAACAATCATTATGATCCTTTATTCAATGAACCAAAATGTTACAAGTGTGGATTGGTGTTGTCAAATCAAAGACAAAAAGACTCCTGGTATATTGATAGTAGATGCTCCAGTCATATGATAGGTGACAAAAGTAAGTTCCTATCACTCAAGGAAAATAAAGCAGGGAGTGTGACCTTTGAAAATGATGGTAGAGGAAAGATCAGAGGTAAAGGTCTAGTAAGCTTAAATAATGGAATAATCAAAGCTCAAGATGTATTATTTTTTGATGGTTTAAAGCATAATCTTCTTAGTGTCAGTCAGATATGTGACAAAGGATGTGAAGTCACTTTCACTCCCAAAAATTGTAAAATAAAGACAGTAAACACAGGAGAGCTACTTGCAAAAGGGGTTAGAACCGAAAACAATGTATATGTTCTGAAGGAAGATAAGGAGAAATGTCATTTAAGAAAATTTGATGAAAGTTGGTTATGGAACAGAAGGCTTGGACAGCTAAATTTTGATCATATTGTCAAACTAAATAATGAAGGTGCTATGAAAGACCTTCCAAAAATATCTAAGCCTAATAACTCTGTATGTGAATCCTTTCAAATGGGGAAGCTGACTCGTGCTCAATTCAAATCAAAGAGTTTCACATCTTTAGAGAAACCACTTCAAATTGTTCATATAGATTTGTGTGGACCATTGCAAAAGGAAGGTACTGGAGAAGAACGTTACTTTATGCTAGTCATTGATGCCTTCTCTAGACTTACATGGGTTGCCTTTCTAAGGGAAAAATATGATGTGTTTGAGAAGTTAAAAAAGTTTAAGGCGTTAGCTGAGAATCAGACAGGAAGGAAGTTAAAGGAAATTCGCTCAGACAGGGGAGGAGAGTTTATGTCAGGAGACTTTAAAGAATTATGTGACAAACATGGGATTAAAAGAGAATACACTATTCCAGGTACTCCTCAACAAAATCGAGTTTTAGAACACCAAAATAGATCATTTCAGCAGATGGAAAGGGCTATGATGAGTGAAAGGGACATTTCACAAACCTTCTGGGTGGAGGTTGTTCACACAGTTGTTCATATTCTAAACAAAGTGCATCTAAGGACGAACAATTATAAAATTCCATATGAGTTGTGGTTTGGTTGACCTACATCAATCAAGAACTTCAAAGTATTTGGAAGTAAATGCTACATCAAGAATAATGATGATCATCTAAGAAAATTTGATAGTAGAGCTGATGAAGGTATCTTCTTAGGATATGAAACGAACAATAAAGGATACAGATGCTTTAACAAAAGAATGCATAAATTAGTAGACTATATTGATGTTTGAAATGATGAAGAAGCTCCTGTAAAAGATCAACAGAGAATAAGCACTAAGCCAGATGAAAATGATGATGAGAATAATAAAGATAAAGAACAACAAATCTCAGAGTCACAAGAATATGATGAATCGTGTGGTGAAGAGACACTCAGACAAGAAGAGTTAGGACAACAATCAACATCAAATCCTTCCTCTAGAATTACTCAAAAGAATCATCCTGAAAGTCAAATAATTGGTGAGAAATACAAAGCATACAAACCAAGATAAGGATAATCAAAGACATATAGCAATAACATATAGCCTTCATATCCATGGTGGAACCTAAAAATTGTGATGAAGGCGTAAATTGGTTAAAATCAATGAATGAGGAACTGGACTAGATTGAAAATAATGACACTTGGGAACTCTTTCCTAGGCCAACAAATAAAAATGTAATAAGATCCAAATGGGTCTACAAAAACAAGATGAATGAGCAAGGAATTATTGTAAGAAATAAGGCTAGATTGTTCTGAAAAGGATATGCTCAAATAGAAGGACTGGATTTTGATGAAACATTTGCGCCCGTAGCAAGATTAGAAGCTATTGGAATGTTTCTTTCCTATGCGTTTCATAAAAAATTTAAAGTCTATCAAATGAATGTCTAGTTAGATTTTCTAAATGGAGATATAAAAGAAGAAGTCTATATGGAACAACCAGAGGGTTGCCAACTGTTAGATAAATTTGACTTTGTCTGCAAGCTGAAGAAAGCCTTATATGGGTTGAAACAATCTCCGCCTGCCTGGTATTACAGACTAGATAAGTATATTCAAGATAAAGGGTTCAAGAGAGGAACAATTGACAACAATCTATATATCAAAACAGAGGGTAATGATTTGTTCATTGTGTTGGTATTTGTAGATGAAATCATCTTTGGAAGCAATAATGCTTCATTGGTACAATGGTTTTCTTCCCCCATGCAATCTGAATTTGAAATGTCTATGATAGGGGGACTGTCATTCTTTCTTGGTCTATAAATTACTCAAAGGTATGAAGGAATATTTCTCTCTCAGGAGAAATATCTAAGAGAACTGTTGAAAAGGTTTAAAATGGAAGATTCTACACCTATGAGCACACCTATGGTCACTGGATGAAATTTAAGAAAGGATGATGACTCACCTGATGTTGATCAGAGTTCATATAGGTCTATGATAGGAAGACTATTGTACATCACAACATCTCATCCAAACATAATGCATGTTGTTGGAATGGTAGGAAGGTATCAGGATACACCTTAACAGATTCATCTGTTAGCTGTCAAAATAATATTCAGATACTTGAAAGGAACAATGAACTATGGCCTATGGTATCCTAGTAATCAAAATTTTCAACTATCATTCTATTCATATGTTGATAGGGCCAACTGCGTGGATGAAAGGAAAAGCACGAGTGGAGGTCCATTCTTCTTAGCAGATTCTCTTGTAGCATGCTTGAACAAGAAGCAAGGTTCCATTTCCTTATCAACTATAGAAGATCAATACATTGCAGCTTCCACTTGTTGTACCCAATTATTATGGATGATTCAGACACTTGCAGACTTGGATATTGTTGATATCTTCACTAAAACTCTTGCAAAAGCTCAGTTTGAATATCTATGCTAGACGTTGGGTGTGACCCCATTATACAGTTAAAATAGTCTATCTGATCAGGGGGAGCATAGAGTCACTCTTCATTTTCTTTGACATTGATGTCAAAGGGAGGAGAAAAAGGTGTTGTCTGTATGCTATAGTTGGAGGTCTAAGAAGAATAGTGCAGCTTTTCAAGGTTTCCATCAACGCCAGAGGGGGAGATTGTTGGCATGTTTATAGGAAGAATGTGCTTATCATTGATGGCAAGAACAGTAGCAAACCAAAACTCAAGATCATAGAATATGAGAAAGCTAAGAAGAGATGGACTCGCAGTTTCCAGAAGTACAAACGAGGTCCAAGAGATGGACTCGCAGGAGGAGCAAAGGTTGAGACCCGTGAACACTTAGAAAGCCTTCTAAATTTGGAGAGATCAGAAGCTCAAGAGGAAGCACGACAATGGTTGTTGGATCACCAATCTAGAAGACCAACAACCATCAGATTAAATTAATGAAGGAAGGATAAGCAGGGGAAAACGATTGAGAATTCGATCATCCGAACTTCCATCAGTCGTTAGATTTATTTAAGTGGAAGGACAGGATAAGAGAGGGCTAATGTCTGAGATCTCGATCACCCGAATTTCCATCAGCCGTCGGATCAAAATAAGTGGAAGGATAGGATAAGTTAGAAGGCGCGCTAATATCAGCGACCAATAATCGGGCACTTAGATCTACGTTCGACAGAGCATATCAGACTCCCCCGAGCTTTCTGCCTTTAACCATGGGGGGGAGGCTCTGAGTTGGTGGTATTTCTCATGTGGGACTCTCATATGTGTCACCTTCTTTTCAACTAGGACCGCCCTCACTCATTACCACTTACCTCCTAACCCCCCCTCCGAGAAAACCACCAAACCACTCATACATACCACCTCCATACTCCGACGTCAATCTCCACTACCTGCTACACATCACACTCCCCTACCGCACTCTGCCTCCACCTCCACTACACTGCCTACATGTCTCAACCACATCAACAGACCACCTCAGCAAGGACATGTGGAAGACCACGTCAGCAAGTACACATGGCATAATCAGATGATGACAAGTGTCAAGAGGAAATTGGTTCATGCCATGTCAACAAGTGATCTAAGAAAGCTATGTCACTCCGGGAGATTTACTTCAGAATGTTCATCACCAAAAAATGTCAAAAGTCCCGAAGAACGAAGGTTCGAAGTCACTCTTAGCCTTTGGATATGAATATCACTTTGGGTGCATTCTCAACCATTGATCTAGTTCAATCGAAGGACAGAGTAAGTGGAAGTGTTAATCAACAACAAGCAGTCTCCACCACCTATGAATTATTCAGTAGGTGACCACTCCAGAGGAGAATGAAGCATCGATCATCCTAAAGTCCCGAAGAGCCAAAGGAGATGAGGATCGTTGATCTACAAGAGGACACACGTCAACAGATTGTGTATTCTGGGTGAAACACTCTGGGAGCAAGAAAGTGTAGAGGAGTTGAATCTCTTGAAGTAAATGAGGATCGTTGATTTGAGGAGGACACATGGCAGAAATCTATGGACTCCAGCTAAAATTGTTCTACGAGAGTGTGAAGGTTGAGAACTGAAATCGCCGAAGCCTGGAGTAGCGAAGCAGATCTCGACCGTTGATCGAGAAAGGGGACACGGGACCATTGATCTAGTTGAGCGCTAAAATCCTCGAAGTAAAGGTAGAGTCATCGATTAAGGAGGACATGTGTTTGCATATCACCAAGTCCGAAAGATTGTCGTATGGAACAAACGAGAGTTTAAGAATTGAAAGTCCCAAAGGTCGGACTCATGGAGGGGATCCTAACCATAGTTTTAGGGAGACAGGTGTAAATAGATCTTCCACTCCAGAAGATTGTCATATGGAAAAAGTGAGATTTTAGAGTTGAAACTCCCAAAGACCAGAAGGCTAGAATCAATCACAGCCATTGATTTAAGAAGGTTAGATCTTATCTGTCATTTTAGGAGCACTGTCAAGATCATGAGATCGACGGTCCCATCGCATTGCGGGGATTGAAGCTGTGTGAAATTTACAATGTTGAAGGCGGGTCGCAATCAAAACCATGGTTTTGGAGAAAGAGCATGTGGAGCTCTATAGTGAATTGCGGGGAAAAAAGCAGGTTTCCCTCAAACTGCCTTTGGATGCGCCCGTAATCGCGTGGTCACATGAGATCTTCTCCCAAGGTCATATCAAGAAACGGAGCTAGCGCTCACTAATATGAGATCGGGAACCTCCTTTTGAATAGGTGTTTGGTCACAATCGGTGGTCACGTAAAGGATGCGGCTTAGAAGACAAAGATGCCAAAAAC
>JASDQU010355523.1:0-12002 GCA_032191745.1 Picea mariana
AGCTTTTTGTGATGCGCCATCATTGGGGAAAGGTGCACTACCCTTTGTTTGGCTATCTAGCCTAGGGTTTGCTTCTGGAGGAATTCTCAGTCAAGGTTAAGGTGCTCGGAGGGTGGCTTCGGCCTATGGTTGGGTGACGAGGGTATCGTCAATGGTAAAACGAGCACACCATCTTCTATATTCTAACAATAACAGCAAGCAAAGTAATGGGAAAGAGGGGATGTCAAGGTAGGGGAAGACTCCTCTCAATGACGCAAACCAACTTCAAGCAAGAAACTTTTCAGAAGATCAAGAATTATGTTTCCCAAGGCAATGATTTTATATCTCCAATGCAAAAAAGTATGACTAGCGCCTTTAATATTGGGTTAATGGAGTTAAATAAACAAAGAGTTAGAGAAGCTACCTCCTTGGGAGTGTAAGCCCTTTTACTTCCCAAGGCAAGTTTCTCTAGTTAGGGTTTAAGCTAAGAGGGTGTATGCCCTTATACTTCTCTTAGCAAAACCCTTGTATAATCAATGAGATGAAATATAAAATGATGAAGACTATGGTGGGGGTGTATGCCCTTATACTTCCAACCTGGCTCCTAGCATAACAATACTTGACTTGAGAAAATGATAGGATAATAGTAAAAGACCGTACCAAGATCAAGAGACATGCCAAGATAATACACCATAAGAGCTAGAAAAAATCATCCAAGGCTAGCGCTAGACTTCCACCAACCATTCATCAATAGATAGCCATAAACAAGAGATAAAAGAGACAATCTTGCCAAAGATAGCGAAAATTTCAGATCAAGTCCTCTCACAACGGGGGAGAGTTATGTTTTTAATGAGATCTTATGATCTCTATTTATACTAAATGTAGCTAACATAGTTTGTCGACAAATTAAGGAGTAAAACAAAAGATTAAGGATCAACAACCCTAATCTTGCCCCCTTAACAAAGTAATATTAAACAATTCACTTAAAATTTAACTTTTTGCACAAATAAAACCCTAATTTAGGAGGACGTCACCCCTTTAGGGGACGTTTTGCCACTTTGAGGAAATCGTTGGTGTTGGAGAAGCATGGATTGGCCTCCAAAGGCCACATGTCAAGCATCTAAGCACTCTCATCATGGTGAAGACCCTTCTCCTCCTCAAACGTCCATGTATCAAAAGAGTGGCACCTCACCACCATGCCCTAACCCCCAAGATCATGACGTCAAGCTCAAAAGTGAAACGTTTTTCCCCTCCTAGTTAAATCGTTTGGCAAGCAAGGGGTGGACTAGGTTGTCCAAGCCATCATCAAGGCCATTCAAGTCTGATCTCTCTCATCTGGCATGCAAGCCCCTGGCATCCAACCTGTGGGCTTGTAGCCCCATGGAAGCCCAAGCTAGGCTTGTTCTCCCAAAACCGTCCACCAACTAGGTCCTGCAAAGACAAATGAACACACCCTCCAAAGATCTCAAGTCATAACATCATGATAAGTGAATCCAATCAATAAATAAGTTATCTAAGCATGTGCATCCAAAATCACTATATCAAACAATTAACAGCTCAAAGACACAATGCGACTTGTCAAGCTTAAATATGGGAGGGTTGACGAGGTGTCCTATTGGGTAGATCTTTCCCTAGGTCAAGGAGAGCTTCCAAGAGGTCCCTCTCTAAGCCATGTAAAGTGTATGAGGTGGATGGGGTCAAGACTCTATGGGCATAGGGCTCATGACATACAAGGGGTCGTAGTGTCTCATTCATGGGTGCTTTTGTAGAGGGTGTGTGGTACCTTCGTCCGCAGTGCACTTTTTCCAAGCCCATCAATTGTCTTTTATCTTTATTTCTTTATATTTTCTTTCATAATAGTATAAGGAGAGATTTAAGGTCACTGCCCTAGCGTGGTGACCAGGTGATGGCAATGTCACCCACAAACACCTAATGGAAATGAGAAGGTTGGCTCGTGATGAGACCCCCTTTCTCTCAGCCATGCAACTAAGAGCCATTGCCCTAGTTTGGAGACCAGATGATGACAATGTCATACCACTAGATATCCATGGACGTGATAGGTCGACTCGTGATGAGACCTCCTATCCTTCAACTAACCTTTCAAGTATTTTTTTATTATATTGTGGGTCTCCTCTATTTAAAGATAAGCGTTTCATTGCTTGCTTGGGTGATCCCTGGGCGAAGCATCTGGAAGGTTTATATGACGCTTTTATCCTTTACCCAACACCAACCCCTCTGGGCCTTTAGCCCCTTCTTCCCATAGAATGAGGGACAACCCCTTCTTGGGTCAATATACCCTAAAATCCCAAGAGATAAGGAAATGGAGGGAAATAATGATGGAAAGTGGTAAGTATGGTCGAGAATAGTACGATGGCTCATTAAGAGAGTTCCCAGTGGCAAACCCATCCCCAAGGAAAACCACTTACTAGTGCACAATGTCAACCACCAAGGCGAAGCAGGGAAAAAGGCATAATGTCCAAGCACATATCATGAAATCTAGAAAAATCTAAGATACAACATAATCAAATGGCTTAAATATTGAAATGATGCTCACCATAATACTGACTTGTACCTCATGGAACAAGGCCCACTACCTTCTGTAAGTTAGTTGGTGTGGTGGATGCCATCTGTAAACCTGTGACCATCTATGGTTCTGAGTGGGTTTTCCATCTATGCAAAGGGTATTGTTGATCATGTCATCTCTCAGCACTCCATATCTGCAACCTAAGGGCCTTGAGACATCATCTCCTTAGTTATCCACAAAATGGGGATAACATCTGTCTCCTACTTGGGGAAATGTGCTCTTCGTAGAGTGCATGAGAACTGCAACATCTCCTGGTAGAACTGTGTCTGCAAGGAAACATCAAACTGTCAAGCGCAGGATGGCCTACTCATCCTTGTTCTCATATGATCATAATCAAAACCCACTAAACTAGAAAAAGAAAATTTTGACATTTTTAAAAAAATTATAAACTAAGCATGAAATCAATATGCAAGTGCAGGGAATCAAAATGACTTACCTACTTACCTGGGGCCTTGGGACCCTGAAGATCACGTGATGGATGATGTCAGGTGAAGTCATACAACCAGTGCAACCAATCGATCATCTCATCAAAGTATCTCCCCCTATGCTTAATCATGTGAAACAACAAAGATAAGTCAAGCACATAATAATCATGAGTATAAACATATATATAATCGATCATAAAATAGAACTCATGAAGATGGGTGGGAGGGAGGAAATCCTGCTGGAAAGAGAAACCATCAGCCCGATCACCCCACCTGAAAGTGTAGCCACAAGAGTGATCGATCCATCTATGAAGGGGGCTACTATATGTAGACGAAAGCTCATCTTCATCCGTGCACAAAGACTCACTGTTTGTCGACGACTGAGAGAAAACGAGAGAACGGAAGAATATTACATGGTCTCTTGGAGAAGAGGGTAAGAGGTAAGGAACAGTCTCAGGTGTAGAAAAACACCCCCTCTTCCCCGGTGAATCTCCATGGGAATCCCCAAGATGAAAATACTTCCGCTTTGAAGAATGAACCTTTGACTGCTCTGAGATGGCCACGTCTTGGTATTCCTCAAAATCTGACCAAAACGGTTGGAAGTCCTCGTAAAACAAATATGCATCCTCAAAAGGGTATGTACCAAAAGATAATTAAAGATCACTCTAAGTATGTTGTGACAAGTCATCCTCAAAGGGGTGGAACAAATCTATAACCATATCATCACCAGGCAATCAAATATATGAATGATATACGTATGAGGACCACTCCTCTGATGATGACACCCCCTCTACCTGAGAGCTACCCTCAATGTCATAAATGGGGACTCTATCAAAATTGAGATAACTAAGATCCCATCTACGTCTACCAATCTGTATGAAAGTGTCTATAGGCTCATCAACCATATCGAATGGTACTTTCATAAGACCATCAGTATGACTGAAAATCACCATATTTTCGTCTTTGTGCACAGGAGGAGCAGAGGCATGGACATCTTCAACTGGACCTTCATCATCGAGATTGATCGCTTCTTCAACATTTGGAGGTAAACAAGGTTGGACAACCTCGTCTTCATCAAGCGGGATCAAAGAGAGTGGTGCCTCAATATGTTGTGCTTTATCATAATTCTTCTTTCTTTTTATAGACAAGCCCCTCCATCGCCTCTTCAACACAAGAGGCTTGATTCTGAGTGCATAGTTCTTTGTTTGCTTCTCTTCAAAGGGATCTATCATATCCAAGGTTTCCTCCGACACTTCTTTACTTTCAAGGTCATGGAATAAAGCATCATCAAGGTCTTCGAAAGGGTCACAACTCATTTTGTTATCTTCTTGATGACTTTCTTCATATGTCTATTCTTCGAATACTTCTTCATCGTCAAGGGCAAGAAATAATTCTCTTATGCGATGCAGCATTTCCTCAACATCTTTATTTGCAGCCTTTTACTTTTCCATCTGTAAAAGTTCCTTCTTGGAGGCATAGCAATTTCTGGATGGGGGTTCATCCCATGGTGCCATATTTCCATTGACTGAAAGGACACCTCAATGGAGTCGCCAGATGAGATCAAGGCTCATCATTGGATGGAAAGGGGGAAAGAGGGAAAGGAAGGGTTCTGGGAAGTTGTAGTCACCAGATGAGTTTCAAGATGAACTCATCAAGAAAGGTGAAAGGGAACGTCCCTTGGGTGGAGTCGCCATGCAAGCTAAGGGAAAGGCTTTGGGATAGCTCACCAAAGTGTCGTTAGGGTACGAAGAAGATTCAAAATCTTCCCTGGAAACAGCACCAAAATGTTATAGCGCAAGTTGTATGTTGGGCAAAACCCGACCCAACCACAAAGCAAGTGCTACAACTTGGGAATCCTACACCCAATGTCACCTTGATGTAGGTCCCACGCTACAAGGGTGACTAGGTCATTCTAGGGAGGCGATCTCAATGACCCTAGGGGGATCGATATGGAAACAGAGAGAAATGGAAGTGAAGCCCCTAGAGGTCAAGACTAAGTGGAATGAAAGATGGGAAGAGATTCATTGTAAGTCAAGTGATTGTTGCCCCACGGGTATAGTACTTCTCCGGATGATTGTCCCTGCCTGAGAGTCGAGACACAAGGAAATCCAACTTGCAATGATATATGTTAGTATGGATCAAATAGTTAAGCTTGTTGTCCCTAATTTGCAGCAATAGATGACAGTTTATATCAGAAAATAAAACATCTAAATTAGTATACAAAGATCTGAACTAGTTAAGTAAATCAGCATCAGGATTAGCAATGAATATAGGTTGAAAAATGGTACTCAAGAAGTAAGAGAAGATGGTTGTTGTAAACATGTATTTTCTGCAGAAAATTGTACCCTTATGGTTGTAGCGTTCAACGGCATGCAGCAGCAAAATCATCCATGGAAAAGTGCCAAGAACTAGCCAAAAAGGTGTGCCCCAATTAGTAGAGTAAGTGAGCAAAATTTAGGAGCTAGTCTAGGGTTAGTTTAGGGGCTATGGCTAGTAGTCTATCTAGGTTAGATAAACCCTAATGGTTGTACATTAGAGTTTGTAACAAGAAGCAAAGTAATGGGAGAGAAGGGACGTCCTAGTATGGGAAGACTCCTCTCAATGAGGCAAACCAACTTCAAGTAAGAAACCTTTCAAAAGATCAAAAATTGAGTTTCCCAAGGCAATGATCTTATAACTCCAATGCAAAAAAGTATAAGTAGTGCCTTTACTATTGGGTTAATATAGTCAAATAAACAAAGAGCTAGAGAAGCTACCTCCTTAGGGGTGTAAGCCCTTTTACTTCCCAAGGCAAGTTTCTCTAACTAGGGTTTAAGCTAAGAGGGTGTATGCCCTTATACTTCTCTTAGCAAACCCTTGTATAATCAATGACATGAACCATAAAATGATGAAGACTATATTGGGGGTGTACGCCCTTATACTTCCCACCTAGCTCCTAGCATAACAATACTTGACTTGAAAAAATGATAGGATAATAGTAAAACACCATACCAAGATCAAGAGACATGCCAAGATAATCCACCATAGGAGCTAGAAAAAATCATCCAAGGCTAGTGCTAGACTTCCACCAACCATTCATTAATAGATAGCCATAAACAAGAGCTAAAAGAGACAATCTTGCCAAAGATAGCGAAAATTTCAAATCAAGTCCTCTCAAAATGAGGGAGAGTTATGTTTTTAATGAAATCTTATGAACTCTATTAATACTAAATGTAGCTTAACATAGTTTGTCCACAAATTAAGGAGTAAAACACAAGATTAGGGGTCACCAACCCTAATCTTGGCCCCTTAACAAAGTAATATTAAACAATTCACTTAAAATTTAACTTTTTGCACAAATAAAACCCTAATTTGGGAGGACATCACCCCTTTAGGAGACGTTTTGCCACTTTGAGGAAATCATTGGTGTTGGAGAAGCATGGATAGGCCTCCAAAGGCCACATGTCAAGCATCTAAGCACTCTCATCATGGTAAAGACCCTTCTCCTCCTCAAACGTCCATGTGTCAAAAGAGTGGCACCTCACCACCATGCCCTAGCCCCCAAGATCATGACATCAAGCTAAAAAGTGGAACATTTTGCCCCTCCTGGGCAAATCGTTTGGCAAGCAAGGGGTGGGCTAGGTTGTCCAAGTCATCATCAAGGTCGTCCAAGTCTGATCTCTCTCATCTGGCATGCGGGCCCTTGGCATCCAACCTGTGGTCTTATAGCTCCATGGAAGCTCAAGCTAGACTTGTTCTCCCAAAACTGTCCACCAACTAGGTCCTGCAAAGACAAATGAACACACCCTCCAAGGATCTCAAGTCATAACATCATGATAAGTGAATCCAATCAATAAATAAGCCATCTAAGCATCTGCATCCAAGATCACTATATCAAACAATTAACAGCTCAAAGAAACTATGCAACTTGTCAAGCTTAAATATGGGAAGGTTGACGAGGTGTCCTATTGTGTAGATCTTGCCCTAGGTCAAAGAGAGCTTCCAAGAGGTCCCTGTTATCCCCTAGCCTAGGGATAACTAAGGAGATTATGTCTCGAGGCCCACAAGTCCTAGACAGGGAGTACCAAGAGCCAGATCGACCTGAGCATGGCCCTGGAGGGCCCATCCTTTCATTCTTCAGCGCCTCCACTTTGTCAACAGCAGCAGCATCCATCACCTCGGCCTGGTCCTGCAGCAGAAATGGATCTTGTTCCATGAGGTAATGAGTACGGGTATCATGGTATGTGTCACTTTGATCCTCAAAACCTTTGAATATGTGCATTTAATTCTTTTTGCTTCTAACGTGTGCTTGGACCTTATGTTTTTCCACTTGACCATACCTGGGGGGATGACAGGATGCCCTAGTAAGCCTATGCCCATAGGGTTTGAGTTGCCACTGGGGGGATTTCTAAAAATTCATTGTTCGCTCCCGTCATACTTACCACTTTCCATCTTGCTTCCCGCTCATCCATCCCATTACATTGGTCCGAGCATTGGGTTGGCCAATCATTTAAGGGTTGCACCTTGCCTTGTGGGAAGAAGGAGCTAAACGCCCAGAAGGTAAAAGCAGTTGGCAAAAAATAAAACCTCGAGATGCTTCGCCCACGGATCCTCGAGAAAGCAATAAAAAGCTTCTAAGCAAGAAACGAAGGGACCCATAAAAAATAATAAAACAAGACCTAGTTAGAGGATAGGGGGTCTCATCACGAGCCAACCTATTAGGTCCATGGGCATGTAGCGGTATGACACTACCGACAGCTGGTCACCATACCAGGGTAGTGGCTCTTGGTGGCATAGCCAAGAGAAAGGGGGTCTCATCACGAGCCAACCTTCTCATTTCTGTGAAATGCTTGTGGGTAACATTGCCACCACTGGTCACAACACCAAGGCAATGTCCCCTAACTAGCCTCCTGAAGAAAAAAGCAATAAGAATAAAAGATAAAAGGCATGAATGGGCTTGGAAACACTTGCATCCATGACAAGGTGCATCTCACCCTCTTCAGAGGCACCCACAGGTAAGCCATACATTTCCCTGTAATCACTGCACCCATTACCCAGACATCCCTTACCACCTCATCCACTCACATGGCCTAGATTTGTCTTCTCCTGGGAACATCCCACATCCAATGAGAACTAGCCCAATGGGACGTCTTAGCGTCCCCTCCAAACTTGGCTTGCAAATTAGCATAATGTCTTTGAGCACTTGTCCGAGTAAAAGGGTTTTCATGTACATGTTTAATAACTTGATGATTAGATGTGATTGACATTGCTATGATGCCTGTGACTTTTGAGCCCATGGAGGGCGTATCTATTGATGTTACAGGGCCATACCCGATGGACAGGTACACATGGGGAGATGAGTAGTTCAGACCTCCATGGGGCTAAAAGTCCACCAGATGGATGTTGAGACCCCAACCAGAGGTAGAGACAAATCAGAGGATTGCACCAGAGACAGAGGAGGATGTTTCACCAAGGACAGCCTGGCAAGCCTAGACCCAGGGGGGTTGTGCCCTTTCCACCATGATGTAGGCCTTGTAAGGCCCATGACGTCACCCAGGTCACCCATGATGTCACACAGGGTTTTGGGATGTTTTGGAGGCAGTTGTGTGCAAAGTGGCACGTGTGGTAGGTTCCTGAGGCCCAAGGAGGCCTAACGCTTTACTCCAGGAGGCCAACGTTGCCCAAAAAGGGCCTAACGTCACCCTAAAAGGGCATGATGTCACAATAGCAGCTTGTTTTAGGGTTTAATTACGACATTTATTGTAAAAACTGGATATTATTTGTATCTGGCCATGTCGGTCTTTTTGACCTAATTCTGGTCATTAGTATTGTATAAATAGGGGGAAAATCTCTCTTATTTTTCATCATCTTTCATTCACACTTGTGAGGTCTGAAATTTGCCACCTACTTTGGGTTTTATGACTGAAATTTAGTGCGCACTTGTTGGAGGAAGGCTAATCTTGGTGTTTTTGGGCATTTTCTTGGTGGAAAGTCTTCAACTAGAGCATATGCTAGATTATTCTTGGTGAATGTAAGTAAAATTCTGCAATTCTTCTTTCCTTTGAATGGTTATAGTATCTTTACTTTGCATTCTACTAAGATTATGAAATTATAGCTTAAAACCCTAGGAGATTAAGCACGTGTTATTGTCATTATCTCAATAGTTATTCACCTACTAGATTTTGCCAAGAAGCCATTTTTATTGAAACCATTGCTAAGGACCTTGCCATTGCAACACCCTAGTACTGATTGCTTCATCTTTGAGTTAAAGAGGGAGAAAAATCTACTAAGGTCTGGGGTTACCTACACCTTAGTAATCATTTTCCCCTAGGGTTTGGTGGTTGAAGCCTTGGCTTACCAACACTTCAATTATCAACCCCTCTTGTCTTTGGCTCTTCTATTATCATCCCTTACCTTCAACATTTGTTGCCACTTTATTGACTCCATTTGCCCTAATAAAGCACTAGTCTAAGTCCTCACTAAGAGTAATTGATCAACACAACCTTCAAAACCTACTCTTTGAACAAACTACTAACACTTTCTAACCCTAGAATAGCTTGACCTACTAACAACATTGATGTTGTTACTAAAGTAAGCTACAGCAAAATGCTTATGTGCTTATGTGCTTCTGTAGAGGCTGAATTATACTTTGTCTTATGTGCTTCTGTCAAACGCTAATGTTATGACTTCAATGGTTAATGGTCTTTTAGTCATTTTGAAGCTAGTTTCAAGACATTTTATGTGAAGTATTGCTCTATAAACATTGTTGTTATAAGATTTATGTTTACTTCAGCATATTCAGCAAATTGTTTTTATTAAGAAAGTCCATGGTTTTATGAAGTGTTAACCAGCAAGTGTACTTGCAGATATATAGTTTTCTTGTTGCTTTGTTCCGAGCAGGTACACTTCTGACATATTATCTCTTCATTGGTTATTAAACCGGACTTTCTGATCGGTGGTGACTTGTGAGAGGGGATTTTTACCTAGCCACTTTGACTTTGCCTTCTCAAACCCCCAGGTCACCGGGGACGTATCCCCTGGACCTACCACCCTAAATAGAAAGAGACATCCTATTGAGGTGACAGTGATAGGATAGTCTCTTGTTACGCCAATTTTCTTTCCTTTTACCTTCTCTTCTATCAAAGTACAAATTGTGCGATAGCAGTCCCTCTCTAAGCCATGTAAAGTGTGTGAGGTGGATGGGGTCAAGACTCAATGGGCATAGGGCTCATGACATACAAGGGGTCGTAGTGTCTCATTCATGGGTGCCTTTGTAGAGGGTGTGTGGTACCTTCGTCCGCAATGCACTTTTTCCAAACCCGTCGATTTCCTTTTTTCTTTCTTTCTTTACATTTTCTTTCATAATAGTATAAGGAGAGATTGAAGGTCACTACCCTGGCGTGGTGACCAGGTGATTGCAACATCACCCACAAACACCTAATGGAAATGAGAAGGTTGGCTCATGATGAGACACCCTTTCTCTCAGCCATGCAACTGAGAGCCATTGCCTTGGTTTGGTGACCAAATGATGACAATGTCATACCACTAGATATCCATGGACGTGATAGGTTGGCTCATGATGAGACCTCCTATCCTTCAACTAACTTTTCAAGCATTTCTTTATTATATTGTGGGTCCCCTTTAATTAAAGATAAGCGTTTCATTGATTTCTTGGGTGATCCCTGGGTGAAGCATCTCAAAGGTTTATATGAGACTTTTATCTTTTACCCAACACCAATCCCTCTGGGCATTTAGCCCCTTCTTCCCATAGAATGAGCGACAACCCCTTCTTGGGTCAATATACCCTAAAATCCCAAGAGATAAGGAAATGGAGGGGAATAATGATGGAAAGTGGTAAGTATGGTTGGGAATGTTACGATGGCTAATTATGGGAGTTCCTAGTAGCAAACCCATCCCCAAGGAAAACCACTTACTAGTGCACAATGTCAACCACCAAGGCGAAGCAAGGAAAAAGGCATAATGTCGAGGCACATATCATGAAATCTAGAGCAATCTAAGATACAACATAATCAAATGGCTTAAATATTGAAATGATGCTCACCACAATACTGACTTGTACCTCATGGAGCAAGACCCGCTGCCTTCCGGAAGCCAGCTGGTGTGGTGGATGCCATCTGTAAACCTGTGACCATCTGTGGTGGTGAGTGGGTTTTCCATCTGTGCAAAGGGTACTGCTAATCATGTAGTCTCTCGGCACTCCATATTTGCAACCTGCGGGCCTTGAGACATCATCTCCTTAGTTATCCATAAAATGGGGATAACATGTAGAATCCCTCACTTTCCTTTGATGATCCTAGAGCGACCATCTGGCAACTCCACAAAGCTCAAGGAGGTATTCTAACCCTCCTAAGACTTACAAAAGAAGGCCTCCTCACAAGTCTCCTGTGATTAAATCCTTGTTCGATGGAAACAAGCCTTCCTTTATCTTCAATGGCTCAAAAGCAATGTGTATCCAACATCTTCAAACCCTTCGAAATGTCTGCAATCCGAGGGTACCCTCGTAACATACCTCCAAAGTTTGAAAAGTGGTTGCCCACGTTTTTTGGCAATCATGTGACTATTGTCGAAGAGCATTTGAATAACTTTTGGGCCTGTTATCCCCACTTTCAGGGATACTAAGAGATTATGTCTCAAGGCCCGTAAGCCCTGTTATCCCCGATATCTAGGGATAACTAGGAGATCATGTCTCGAGGCCCACAAGTCCTAGACATGGAGTACCGACAACAGGATTGACCTGAGCATGGCCATGGAGGGCCCATCTTTTTCTTCTCCGCCAGATTTGTCCTGTCAGCAGCAGCAGCTTCCATCGCCACCGGCTTGGACTTGCATCGAAGAGGATTCTTGCTCCATGAGGTAATTGGTCCGAGGTATCATGGTATGTGTCATTTTTTATCATTATGACCTTCTTATATGTGCATTAGGTTCCTTTCATTTATGATGACTACTTGGATCTTACACTAGTCCACTTGACCATTGTTGGGGTGATTGATGGGGTGACTTAGCAAGCTTGTATT
>JASDQU010355524.1:0-12002 GCA_032191745.1 Picea mariana
CCTATCGATGTCGGACACAGAAAATGGCCACGGGACCACGTGGACAATAAACTAGAGGAAAGCAAGGACTATAAAGTGCTCCTGCTCTGGAAGGAGCTGTTGATTTCTTCAGAGTGAAATTGCAGATCAATTGGAGACTATGTTGAAGGGTGAACGGATTGCATCACCCCGAGATTATCGACAGAAAGGGTTTTGATTTTCTTGTTGGACGGCGAGAGGATGGGGGTGCCACTGGTAATGGAGATCCTGACCGAGCGCGCGCACTTTATGCGGGAGAGTCTGAACAAAAGCCGGACTATCACGGACGGCATGGTTTCGATCCTTGGATCTTTCGATCACCGCCTCTCGGCCTTGGAAACCGCCATGCGTCCCACTCAGGTCAGCAATTAAATAAATAAAGAATTCTACATTTCTTCTCTCTCAAACCCTTGTATTACAGAGCATGTGAATTCTTCACCGCATTTAAATGAATTTTCATTGAAGTCCACAGATCACGGTTTCGATTCCCTGTGGAAGTCACCCCCCTTCAAGAGTAATACGTTCTCTAGTTCATTAAATTGGATGTGAGCTAGATCTACATCACTGTTAGCATTTACAGCTGGTTCTGCTTCCCCTTAATGATTCTTAGGTAGTATGCTGACCAAAGAAAGAATGGAAAATTGAAGCCTTTCCTGCGATATTGGAGTTTTTGAGAGCTTAATATGACATTTTCAGCTAGACAAATTAGGAAATTTGTTATTCTGTCCTCTTCTCCTTGGGTCAAGCTTTTCAGGGGCGCAAGTGATAATTGAATCGTTATTGACCAATTTAGAAAATGAGATATTTGCCGTGCACAAAGGAATAATTAAGCAAACACGTACAAGTTTTACAGGGTAAAACAGTTAGAAACGTCAAATGTGCTTCATTTGACAATCTGGTCATGTATAGTAAATTTTTACACATATACACAGCATATATATATATGTCCGGGTGGGCTAGCTGAGGTCCTTGGGTCGGGTCAATTTCCCGGGTTGGTTGCCTCTCTATAGAATGCTGCCATGCCATAAAAACAAGAGCCAACATCCCAGGAGTGGAGCGAGGCTGCCAGGATTTGAACCTGGGTCATTGTTATGGCAACCGTTGCAAGTTGCTCGTAGACCACAGCCCAGCCCGATGGACTATATTTTTTTCTCCAAGAAAAAAAGTCATATTTGATATTTCAAAAAGAAATCAAAATCAAAATATACATAGACATGTGCCTATACCAGTACTCAGGTAAATTCCGGATGATTTCTCTCTCTCTATATATATTTCAATTGGAAAATGTCAGAAACTTTGTTTTAAGAAAATACAAAGCTACACTGCTGCTGCTACAAGTAGCCTGATCAGAATAGCGCAGCAGCGCTTACAAAAAGTCACAGTTTTCCACAAATTCTAAATAGTTTCTGTCATCCACATTACATGATTCACTAAAAATATCAGAGAACAGGAATATTTTCTGAAGCAGAGCTCAATCTATACCAAAGATGACTCTCAGCCCCTTCCTAATCCGTTGACCCTCTGTCAGTGGTGAAGCTTCCTGGGCCATTTTATCTGCTCCTCTGTTAAACTCTTGATACAGATGCTGGCAAGATATATTTTTGAAGCATAGAGCCAGTTGAGTAGGTTGGAGGAGCCAAGGAACGAGAGATCACTGATATTGTTTTACCTGTGACTTACGTGAGAGCCAATTGCAATTGAGCTGCTAGCTCTCATAGAGTTTGAATTTCTTGATTCTTTTCTCTATTGCCATATTCATTAGTTGGAATGCAGAAGAGATTTTTGCTTTGTTGTTGGTGCATAGTCCTAAGCCCATCTGGAAAAATTTGAACTGTTCTGAAAAGTAGATGACACTACTTGCTCCTCCATATATATATATATATATATTTTTTTTTCCAGGTTACAAAGCCATGGGAAAACCCTTGAGTACTTCCCCTCGTTTCGAGGTGTTCGACAACACAGGATTTTGGTAGAGGACAAACACCTTCAGTATCTACTCACACAACCAGATCAAAGATCAACACACCGATGCTTTTACGTGGTAAAACTCCCATGGAGAAACGTCCATGGCCCCAACGAATGTGGCCACTTGAGCCAATTTATTAATACAAAAGAAAAAATATTACAGATAGTTTCTCACAATCGATCATCGACAAATGACCATCCATGCTCTTTAAATAGAGATCATGAACCAATCGGTTGCCAAGTCACGGATCGATGTAGCCATTAAGATTGAGGAGAATATGAGCCGTCAGATCACTCTATGTCGGGAACATATCGTGACCGTCGGATTACAAATGCATATTATAGAAACACACTTTAATCTAACGACACATTAGACCAAGTTGATCTTAACTAACTCCTAAGTGTCTAAATATCCTAACATCCCCCCTTAAGAACAACTTGGGATAGGATTGAAGGATTTACAAAGCCGACACAATAGGAGAAAGAAGGAGGCATTAGAGCCTATCCTCCCTTAACGACAACTTCCTGAACTCCTAACATAGATCGAAGTTTGGAAAACTTTACTTCAATAAAAGACTTTGTGAAAATGTCAACTTGATCTTTTGTAGGGCAAAAGAGCACTTCAATAACTTGATCATGAATGAACTTTCTGATGAAGTGCATGTGTAGCTCGATGTGTTTGCTGCGTCGATGTTGAATTGGATCTTTGGCGAGCTTGATGGCACTTTGATTGTCGCACCAGAGGGTGGTTGGATGTTGTTGTTGGAATCCAAACTCTGAAAGGATCTGTTGAAGCCACAAGGCTTCTTGACTTTCATTAATCGTTGCTCGGTACTTTGCTTTTTCTGAAGAAAGAGCAATAACTTGTTGTTTCTTACAAGCCCAAGTGACGGGATTAGAACCAAGGATGAAAACATAACCTGCAATAGACTTTCGATCATCAGGGTCATCGATCCAATTTGAATCAGTGAAACCAACCAACAAAGGAGTTCCCACTAAGCTGTAATGTATCCCAACTAAATAGTACCCTAGACATACTGAAGTATCGTTTTAGTTGCTTTCCAATGGCTTTCATGGGGTGTTTGCATATATCGAGCAACAAGACCAACTGCAAAGGAAATATCAGGATGGGTATGAGTCAAATATAAGAGGCTACCAACTAATTGACGGTACAAGGTGGCATCAACTTCGGGAGAAGTACAAGTGGCCATAAGTTTGAGTCGATATTGGAAGGGAGAAGGGGCTGGTTTAGAATCATCCATGTGAAAGCGGCGAAGAAGGTCACAAGCATACTTAGACTGGGAAAGAAAGATTCCTTCCTTGGTTTTTTATACTTGGAGGCCAAGGAAATAATGCAAATAGCCTAAGTCTGTCATTTCAAATATCTTTTAAGGCTATATTTCACAGAGGTTAAAAGTTTAGGGTCACTACCAGGGTGGATAAGGTCATCAACATAAAGTACAAGTATTACGAAATGAATTCCATCCGCCTTGTTCTAGCCCTTGTTCCCTCACATAAATGGGTGCTTTACTTGGTAAGAGGTCTTGAGTTCAAGTCTCATTTTTTTGTTACTTTTTTGAAAAAGCTCATACATCCATTGTAAAATGCATTTCATTTAATTTATAAAAGTGAATCACTATAAGTAGCTTTAATATTGTTTTTAGTTACTCTTTTTTGTATGCAACTTTAATTTACAAAGTAACTTCATTGTAAATGTGATTCCCACTTATTCTATAAAAGTGGGTCACTTCATAAGTAACTTACTTAAAAGTGAACTTATAGGAAAAGTTAGATAAGGAGGAACATCAACACGTGGACCAACTTCTACTTGCCACGTGGCTCTTTGGTTACTGTTTATGCCCTTTTTTCAAAAGGGCATAACTTTCACATTTGAAGTCTGTTTTTAGTGCCGTTTTTTTTGAAACAACCTATTTTTTCGAGAGCTTTCCATCCAGACCATTAGTTTCAGCTTTTAAATCCATATTCTCTGCATATTTTAATATGGCTACTCCCAAAAATCTTTTGCTTACCAACACCAACTACTTCTCATGGAAATCCCATATGGAGGATTTACTAATAAGTAAAGGATTGTACCACCTTGGGAAAAGAACAAGAACCTATTGATGATGAAAAGAAAGTCAAATGGGATAATTGTGAAATTTCGAGCTTAAATTCAGAATGCATTGTACTTTTATTTTTCTTCAATATAATGAGCAGATCTGAAAATTTAAATGATAAATAATGCGGAAACTGAAAGCTGTAAAATAGAAGTAGACAGTGCACAAAAATGGAGTCACACAATAACACATTGTTGAAATTAGTGCAGTTGTAAGAGCCATTCTCTTGGAGGATGGCATAAGACGCTAGGTGTGGACTAGGGCCCCCAACACACTCCTGGGGTTTCTTGGTATGAGACCAAGCAGTGAGAGCCATGACAAAAGACCCTTGTGAGGGCCCCCAGTAGATGACTGGGGTTCTTGGTCTAGGACCAAGCAGTAAGAACCTAGATGTGTTCTAGGGCCCCTGGTTGTGTTCTAGAGAATCCTTCCCCTGTGCTTGGATTGATCCTTGGATGTGTTCCTTGGTGGTTGATATAAGTCCCTAGATGTGTTCCAGGGAACCCTTGCTTAATACGTGGGTTGATCCTTGGTCTTGTACCTTCGTGGATAAAACCCTAGATATGTTCTAGGGCCCCCAGATGTGTTCTGGGGCAACTTGGTCTTTGATTAGGTAGATCTTGGTGTAATACCAAGATGTGTTGATGTGTGATCCTCTTCCTCTCTCTCGGGATGGTCCATGTGACCTAGGAGTGCTTATGAAGATGGACATGACCACATTGTTGATGTACCCTCTTATGCAGTGATGATAAAATTTATAGGTCATTATGAGACTCATGTGGACATGTTTTGCCATTATGGACCCCTCCCTTGACTTTATCTTAACATGTACCCCCTTGTTGTTTTTGCTTTCCCTCTTGGTTTATGTGATTGGATTTTATTATATGTGATTGGGGTTTTATATGTAATTAGGGTTTTAATTAATATTAGTTGACATATTAATTAATATTTATATTAATTAAATGTCGATATTTAATTATAATTCTAATTACCCTAACCTCTCTCCCTAACTATAAATAAGACCCTACCCTATTGCATTTTTACATACACTCACTCTCTCCTCTCTCTCCTTGCTGCGGCTACCTCAGTGACTACTCTCCTTTGATTGGTGCGACCTCTCTTTTGTTTATCAGTTTCAGTTCTGAGTTTTCTATGTTGGTTGGAAGCTTCTCCTTTAAGGGTTTGCTGATGTATGACTGTTGGATCTGCCACTTCTGAACTGTGAGGTGCCTCTCAAGAGCTACCGGACCTGTCCWCTTGCACAACGGTGTCGTCTCTAGCTGTCGGACCTRTTCTAGTGGGTGCCGGATCTCCCTTTAGGGCCAYTGTAATGTTCCCAAGCCAAGATGCCAGGAACATTGTGTTTTTCATGAATTTTTAAAATGTTTTCTGGTTGTGGCATTTCGTCAAACACATTGCAAACTTAAGTCTCATGAGTTGCGCKAAGGGTTATAATGATTGTTATATGTGTGTTTGCAACAAGTAAATGATAGCAATGCAACAATGGAGTATACTCAACAAGATACAAGATCAACAACATAAGTAATAACCATAAATACCTTAGATCTGATTTATTAATAATAGATCTCTGACCTCATACAAAATAGYGCAGAGCTGGAATACATATATGAGAATAAAATATATGACTGATAAAGCCTCTGAGATACAAGGTAGATGAAGATCCAGGCTTCCAAAAGCCTCTCCAAGTTGTAAACCAAAAAACCTAGATGATCCAACTCAATCCCTAGTTGTCATGTGATGTCATCTCTCTGCATCATGTGCCCCCCCTGGTTGTAGAAGACCAAGAATTCAGCCTCCAAACCCTCTAGGAGAGATGCCAAACTGTAGATCGGGCCACTGGAAACCCCTTGGTAGAGTCTCGGGCTGAATGATGAAGATCTGACCCACCAATTGACTGAATCCTTAATCTGCAGTGCGCCCTCCTTCTCTCCAACTTGTGCCAAGCTCCAAGAAATAATCTGACAGAGAAACCTCCTCCGAAAAAGGTTAGGAAAGGCGCCCTAGGCCCTACAAAGAATACCCAGAAGTCCTTTTCCTCAGAATCCTTCTCCTCTGCCTAGATCAAGCTAATCTCCTCAAGGTAGTGCGCCCTCCTGCTGGAAATCCCCTGAAGTTGTGCCCAAGCTCTCTCTCAACCTGTAATTGATGTAGAAACCTCCTGTAACTGAGTAGATCTGATGTAGAATGGTGAGGGAGGAATCTTTCACCTCTGTGACCAAGCTTGGATCAAGATAGGTGGGATCTTTCACCATCGAGTTGATCTCTAGGGTTTGTTAAGTCAAAACCCTCAAAACCCCCAAGTGCATGGGCTCACTAGCAAGAAGCCAGATATCAAATGATAATCAACATAATGAGAGAATAGAGGCCCCTATCTCTCTTTTATCCTCCCTGCTCACCTTGTCTCTCCAAAGTGATTTTTACTTTATTTAATTATTAATTAATTAATTAAATCACTTTAATTAGTTAATTAACCATTTTACCTCTGAAAAGTAGTTTATCTCTCCTTGTGGCTTCCCTGGCCACTGGAAGTCACTTCTCATCATGCTATCCTATAGTGTTGTTCCTCCCGATTCCAATGAGCTATTACACTAAGAGGTTCTTCCAAGTATTATGCCCAATATGACCTCCTTAGTGAATTTAATTAACCTATAGCCCAAAATAACTCAAAATCACGGAAATCGTCGAAATGCAACGGAACCAAACCCACGCTGTGCGGAATGGATCATAATGATGAAATAAGATGAGCGATGCAAGCCGAACCCCAAAATATCCCTCAATAGCTCCTGTACTCGTTATAACCTCCATTTGGCTACTCCGGTCATCATAATACTCTGTAATATAATGATGTCCCAAAGTGGGGACATTACAGTCCTCCCTGCTAGAATATTGCTTGTCCTCAAGCAATAATTGAATCCATCCAAATATAATACCGGGGTCCCATGTCCACCTGTGGGACACACAGTAGGCTCCATCCAAAGATGAACTATCACGCACTCCATCCCCTGGGTCCCATATCGGGACGTGAAATGCAATACCCTGTGAAGCATAATCCTGAAACATATCAACACCATGAGTCTCCTGCACATGATCCATAGCCTCATCTTGGAATGAGTCCATCCTCCAAAACCATACCAAGACCAACACGGTCTCCATCAACTGCACATGCTGCTGCCATGGTGAGGTATTGCAAGACCTCCATGAATCACCCTCAAGTGACGTGCTCTCCTCAACACTGAAGCTCAATGGGAAGTCAAAATAACTTTCCCTTGCAAGGGTCCACTCGCTTCCATCAGTCAATGAAATGCTTAGCCCTGCAATTCCCGGGTCCCATGCTAGTCTCTGCCAAAGATCACCATGCTGGCGCTGCTCTACTTTGATCATGACTGTCTGCTCACCGTATACATACTGGATCCTCCACTCCTGGATCCTCAAGCTGGAATACCTGTGGAAACTGGTCCTGTTGTTGAGAAGCTGCATTGGTAAAAGTACCTTGTCGAAGTAATATCTGCCCAACCATCTCCATACTTGATCATGAGTATCAAAAAGGAGAAACTGTCTCGCTCCATAGGACAAGCCCCTGCAAGCCCTCTCAAAACCAATCCAGAGAGTATGTGGCTCTTTGGTGCAAACTGGGCCATCATAAGGTGAAACAACCTACTAACCAAATGGACTCTTGGATCCCATGGCCAACTTGGAAGTTTATCACTTCCAATCCCCACTAACTGCTCCTGTGTCATACTGATCACAGTCGAAAGACCTCCGTGCTCATCCCCATGAGAATCTGTATCTGTGTCACCCTCTGAGATGCCTGCTATCCCATGGCCTAAGATGCTCACCATCACGCACAACGTCTCAATTGTCTGCTTATGATGATCCACCCCTATCCTGCTGTATGTCGTAAAAGCACTCCTGTCAGGTGGTCTCGGCCTAACTACTCTCCATGTTCTCTGCCACTGTCTATCTTCCCTCATGCCGCTGTCAATGATGAAAGTGTCGAGAAAGGCTAACAAAAACATCTGTAGCTGATTGTAGGACTGGAAAGTATCATATGCTTTGGTCAATCCCAAGGATTCAACCAAAAGCTCGTCCACCGGTACCCATGGTAAATACTCGCCTATAGTTATCACTGAACCCCAATCATCAGGTACGACCTGGGGTAACTCCTCCAACTGCTGGTCAACCACTCTCCACCCCTCATCTCTCATGCAATTGCTAATACTGTGAAGGTGATCTCTCAGAACTATGTGTTGCTGCAAAGGAGAGGCATCTCCATGCTCCACTAAGTGTGTCTCCTCCCTGCAATTCAATACATCCCTCTGAGTCCCACCATACGCCTCTGCATGTCTCTGTGTACTATCACTCACCACTGTATGCTCCCGCATACTCATGTAATCTCCTGTATACTCTTGCAACATCATGGGTCCTGGGTGTACTATTGGGTCAACCTCTATAGGAAGGTCCGAAGGTCAACCGCTCCTGGGACACAGATGGAAGTGTCCTCATAACTGCCCCTGGCTTTGGAGTCCCCATGCGTATATGAGTGCTCGACTGTCTCAAAGATCCTCGTGGAGGGTAGCTCCTACGCCTTCGGATCATAATTCTCCATACTCATCAGTGATCCTGGGTACTCCCCATGCTCTTCCATCAACTGGTGCTCCTCTGCCAAGCCACCAACATCCCTTAGCAATGTTACTGAAGGATATATCTGACTCTCTACTAAGATAGATGTAGTGGATCTCTGTCTAATCTCCTCAAGAAGCTTCTCTGATTTGGACTTTGATTGTTGAAGGGTTGTCTGTGTGCCTCTCAAGAATCCTCGAGTACTTTCCAACTCATGAGTGAGTCTGTCAACCTCCAACTCCTGCTCCCTCAGGGCCCTGTGATACATCTCACCAACCCCCAATAGATAGTCTCTGTCCATCAACAACTGCTGGTAGTCGGTCCTCATCACAGACACTCTCTCCCTGAGAGTATGAAAGTCATCTATGGAAAATCCCCCATCTGAACTATCATGTGCCATCGATGCCCTCCAACAACAATCGACCACCAGTGCATGTGTGTCATCAATGCGCCTAGTGGCTGCCATGATCATGTCCTYACTGACTCTCAACTGTYCTGCCAAGTAGCGTGACTCCTGATCACAGTCATGCTGAGGTGCTACCTCATGCCCCTCACTGCTAGTGTCAACCCTGGAATCCCCAACAACACTCTCTGCAAAAGATAAAGCACTGAACTACCCCTTGTCCACTGTGCTACTGGCTCCTCCTGTATGCGACTGCACATCATCACCAACTGTTAGCTCCCTCCGAATCACACTGTATCCTGCATGTGCAGCTGTATCCTCCTGTGCACTCACCCTGCTACTGGATCCCATACAAATGTGTCCAGATGCGTGCTATGGTCATCCTGACCAATAAGGGGTGCATCCACATCACTGTCGACCCATCCTGGAAGTAAGTGCCCCATCAAACTGTCAGTCTCCCCAACCTGATCAAACAATGGAGTCTCCAAAAGAAGTGACTCACTCTCCTCATACTGATACGTATGTGTAAGGTCAACTGTCTGTACGTCATGTCTCTCCTCCCGGGTCTGTGGATCCATATGTCCCTGGTGTGCATCGGCTCCTCCATCATATCTGAAATGCCACTGATATCCCCATGTGTCGTGGCTATCATGGGTGTCTGAAAAGATGACAAATGTGTCACGGTCATCATAGGAAGCTCATCAGGTCTAGGTGCTAACACATGTGAATCCCCACTAGTGTCACCACTCTACTGAAGTGTAAGGTCATCAACACTATGTGATATGACTGCTGAAGCACAGGTGCTATCATCCTGTCCATCCCACTGTCCCTCCAATATGCAAGGGTCACTATCCTTCCCAAGTGCGTAAGAGTCACTGGCCTCCACAAATGCGCAAGAGTCACTAGCCTCCTCGAACTGCTCTAAATATGAATCTATGGTTGCATCCCCGTGCATCTCCTCATCCTCACTGTCATAATGCACCTCAATAATGTGTTTCTTACCTTTACTCCTACATCTATGATTTGGTTCCCAAGGCACCTTGCAACTGTAGCAACGTTGCTTGCTCCTAATGGGTGTGTTAATCTGTGCTTCCCTCCATCTAGTTGCTCTGGCTTTGTTTTCCTCTGCTTTGTTGACCCAATGTGTAACCTCATCTTTGCTCCACCTAGGATTTTTTATAGATACAAACTGTTGGAGTGTTAATTGAGCCCTAAATCCCTCACTAAGGGTGTAATATTCCCTTTCATAGAATACAATCTCTCTAGCAAAGTCCAACATATCCATCTCTATTGTATTTCTGCATGCGCTAATCTCCATTGGCTGGGAGGATCAACGCTTTGATACCATTGTAATGTTCCCAAGCCAAGATGCCAGGAACATTGTGTTTTTCATGAATTTTTTAAATGTTTTCTGGTTGTGGCATTTCGTCAAACACTTTCCAAACTTAAGTCTCATGAGTTGCGCTAAGGGTTATAATGATTGTTCTATGTGTGTTTGCAGCAAGTAAATGATAGCAATGCAACAATGGAGTATACTCAACAAGATACAAGATCAACAACATAAGTAATAACCATAAATACCTCAGATCTGATTTATTAATAGTAGATCTTTGGCCTCATACAAAATGGTGTAGATCTGGAATACATATATGAGAATAAAGTATATGACTGATAAAGCCTCTGAGATACAAGGTAGATGAAGATCCAAGCTTCCAAAAGCCTCTCCAAGTTGTAAACCAAAAAATCCAGATGATCCAACTCATTCCCTAGCTGTCATGTGATGTCATCTCTCTGCATCATGCGCCCCCCCCGGCTGTAGAAGACTAAGAATCCGACCTCTATGAAGATGGCCTCCAAACCCTCTAGGAGAGATGCCAAACCAGTGTTGCCATAGCGTGGGAGCGAAGCGGGAGCGGGAGCAGGAGCGTGGGAGCACATTTTTTAAAAAATGGTCGCGAGCAAAGTGTCTCTGGAGCGTTTATATATATATATATATATATATATATATATATATATATATATTCAAAAGAAAACATGTAGAATTCCAAACTAGAAGCAAAATTTATGAAACATGTATGTTTGTGATACTTCCAATATATGAAATGCCATCTAAATTCCATATTATCCATCATTCCATGAATCTTACGTAGTACATTAATGAATAATCATTCAAGCATCAACCATCTAGCTACTAACAATTACACATACAAAGTAAGAAATTGAAATACATTTTACAAATACAAATACAAACCATATAGATTCTAGCAATTACAAACATACAAACTTTAGAACCATATAATAGGGAAGTACATCATTAACTTATGGAATGAAAAATGTTATCCACCAATTGTCAACATGAGTCATGGCCAAATAGTTTTGTTTACAAAAATTGGCTATTTGCATAAGTACTACAATGATAATTAAACTGAAATCTAGTAAAATGAAAAACAATCTATTTCTCCTACTCCTATCTCCTTCCACCATTACGATTCCCTCGTGGGGGTACGCGTGGTGGTAGTGAAGATGAAGCAACTGAGTGTGAAGGGTTCTTCTAATGCAGGTACTGGTGGAGTGCTAGTCAAGGGGGCCCGTCCATGGGACCTCGCACTGGGTGGTGGCATCTCAACATGATCATCCTCATCCAAAAGAGCATTCTCCAACTCCTTCAAAACCAATTCTCCACCCTCCAGATTGTCCTCCTCTGGATTGTAGTCCCACATCTTATTTGCTTTATCTATAGTTGGATCCTCGTAGTAATGGGTCAACAATCGCAAGTTGTAATGCACATAGACCAAGGTCTCTACTCGTTGTACATTCAACCTGTTCCTTCTGACATTGTGGATGAAACTGTATGTGCT
>JASDQU010355527.1:0-12002 GCA_032191745.1 Picea mariana
TGCACATTGATGTCCTCCCAAGTCTTGAACTAGTTGGGTAGCTAGTCCAACCATCACATCCAATCCATGAGAATGCACTTCCCAATGCCCAAAACAGTCTTTTCCATATGCATTGTGGTCATCCTATACAACCTTAATGGACCAAGGAAAAGTCACGATCTTTCCCCACAACTTGTCAACTCACCTCTTCCAACCTAACATTCTATTGTTTTCTTTGAACTAAGGCAAGGTCACCACCTTCCCTTTACAGTGTTAAGCCATCTTCGTAAAAGAATTTTCCAACACACCTTCTCCATAGGTGCAGTAGGCTCCACTACTTGCTCCTAGGAAGTAAGATTGCTCATGGCTCATTAGATAAAAGAGGATGGCTAGTAGTTGCTAAGGTTGCTTACAACCATGGTATCCAACTTGTGCCTCGTGTGGAGGTAATTCAAAACTGCCTCTGTCTTCAGTGATGTGCAACCCAATCCTTCTAATTGGTTTGCGATTATCTCATAATCGTAGATTCCCCATAGCTAACCTACAAAACTCCACAATGGCAAGTGCATCTCAATTAGAGAATCCCCCGTCTCCTACATTGTCCGCAGCCGGTCAAGAGTCTCTTTGGGCAAGTGCCTCCATGCACTGCTTGGACCCAACACTTAGAATATTTTCCTCTAAGAGCGAGACATCCATCTGGCTTGCCTCATCTTGTGGGAAACAAAGTACTTCCTGATGTGTTCCCTTGCCAACGACCTCTGCAATCGTTGCTGGTGCAAGCTTCGTCTTGCCCCTAACGCCCTGCTTGTGGTTCTTCAAGGTGCACAATCATTCAGTCTTCTCCAACTTTCAAAGGTGCGGAACGAACTGATCTTGCTACGAGCTTCACTGCTGAGTTGACTAGCTTGAATGCAACCATGTTGCTCTCATGCATACAGTGAAGTGACGCAGCAATCCGTTCACTTACAAAACTATGGGTTGCCCAATGTCCATCAATGTTGCCACCTTCAGCCTACTTATAGTCGCATCCACAAAATAAAGACCATTCGTACCTTCATCTTGTGACCCATGTCCATGCCTTGCTACCATAAACTTGCCTAGACCTTCTGTCAAGGTGCCCAGACCTTCCAACATTTACTTTGAAGGCTATTGGACTTGGGTTGCCACTGCTAAAGGTTGCAAGCTTCTTCTTTATTGTTGGTTGCACTTGGTCTTCTTCTAAGTCACCCAACTTTTCCTTCGAAGGACAATCTATTGCAAAGTGATTCTGGTAACAAATAAAGCAAGCAACAATCTTACCTTTGCACTTAGGTAATCTGGGTTGCTTCCTTGTCTCAATGTTGTCGTCGTCTTGGGCGTCCTCCTTTCTGAGTGATCCCAACCCAGGAAACATCCCAGTCTTTGCTTGGATTGTCAATTCCTTTAATTTGTGAACCCAAGCTTTTGTTCATGCGTTTCCATACTCCAACTTCACCACATGAGCCTAGTACAAGTGTTGGATCTCTTGATCCCGCTTTTCCAAGTTCCTGGTCACAACTTCCATCTTGGTCTTCCATGACTCTTCCTCGGTACCATCCATGCTGCAACTCATGAACAAGTCGACCTCCTAAGCACATTGAAAAGTTTGCCCAAGTTTCAAGACTTGGGTCGCCTTACTGCCTCTAGCTGAAGCTTATAACACACCTGAGACAACAAGAGGCTTCACCATTCTCCAAACAATCGTCTTGGCTACTTTTTGCACAAGGCATAAAGTCTACGATCTTACCAACTTCCAAGCTAATCTGCTGTCAAATGTCAAACATGTCCCAAAGTCCGTGACTTCATTTCAAGTTCACCCAGAATGCTTGAATGACTCAACCCTCATGAGAAACTTTGATAATGTTTGTCACAGAAGTGTCATTGATGAAGGGCACCCAAACTGGCTCAAGTAAAATCTGTGACCAACTGTCACAGTAGTGAAGCACACCAACTTCGCAAAAATAGTCTGAAACCAACTATCAAACTACTTTGATACCAACTGTCACGAACTTGTAGTCGGCTAGTATTTTTATCTGTGACTTGGGTTCACCCAAGTCGTTTTGGCACCTGCAGTCGTGCAACATTGGCTTGCCTCGGGCACAGTGGCTTAGCCAACCGATGCTTACTACAACCAGACTACGCCTCTTCACCTAAGGTTTGCCCATAACTTCGCCTTAGGCTACAACAAGTTAGATTCCCAACCAAGCCTAACATACATAGTTCATCCAACAAGCAACACTAGGCAAGTGCCCAACTACAGCCTCAAAATATCCTAGCAATACAACACTTAGCCAATTTAACAGAATGCTAGGAACAACTACATCCAATATATAATAAAGCATCCACAATACAACACAATTATGAATGGGTGACACCCAAGCCATGTGCTTAACACCTTATTATGTATATAAGAATGTTATATGATACAATGGAGGAGTGTGGCCAACTGCTTGTGGCTCAATTACATATGTATAAAGAAACTAAGGCAAACTGCCTTTTTCCAAGACTTCCCAACAACCTTGTACAAACCAACCCTTGAAGCATTCGTAGGCCTGCCTCCTGAAGGTCCTATTTCTGTCTCCTTGTCACTTAGCCAATGCAAGTCTCGTGTGGTGCCTAAACTCTAAACTTGACACAAGATCACAGAACACTTGGTGATTCTTGCAAATCTTTGCCTGAATTTGTGCCTTAGCACTTTGAGATGTCCACCTATTTGTATGAGCTTGCTTTGCTTGGAGAAGCCTATTTTGTTCCAAGGTGAACCCAAGTGCTATTGATATGACTTGCTCATCTTCGGTGACTTGTTCGCCGATCATTTTGTTGCATCGTTCCAAACCGTGCCGAGTTCGTTGAGGTCATCCCAAGCCTGCCCAGGTCTTCCAATCTGCCCAATTGTTCCATCCAACTGTGCCCAAGTGTGCCTAAGTGGGCTAATATGCCCGATCTGTCTCAAGTCATCCGAAGGCAACTTTGTTCACTTGTCTCGGTTGACCTAGTCATCCCAAGTGCGTTCGACACGTTTGACTCTGTACAACTGTGCCCGATTTTCCCAAGTCAATTCGACTGGGCCCAAGTCATGTGGTGAATGTGCACCAAATGGATGTGTGCCCAAGGAAGTACACCTGATGAGTGTGACTCACAGTTGTGTTCCGTGGCAATTTGTGCCCAAAAATACATGGATTGTCTGCTGCAACCCCCAAGTGTGGACCCGCCTAACTCCATCGATTTGTATATGTCTAGGTACCCGAATCATCAAGCCTTCTAAGCCAACTTCTTGGTGCCAAGTGCATGCTGCAGATGAGGCTACCTACAACAACCTCCTTTATCTCTAGCCAAATCTGTTCAACTTCTTTGGTGTGTCCAACTTGCCATTGTTTGCAGTGCACCGTGTTTGTCCATAGCTGTGCCCGACTCTATTTGTTGTCCGTCTTTCCAATGGGCCAAGGCGTCTCAACTGAATCATCCAAGGCATCATTTGTCCATCATTCTCATCTATGCCGGTCACTAACCACCAAGGTGATAATGCGGTGGAGGCACCCGATGCTACTCTAAGCGAGAGCCTTAGAACTAGCCTCTTTAACCAATGTGCTTTAGGATCTCCTAGCGCCCGCATTTTGTTTAATAGAGACAATGTCAAGGGTGTCTTACAGGTTCACAAAGGTCCTTTGCCACATAGATGTAGATGGTTTTCCCACTCTTTCCTCTCCAATCCTGCTAGAGTGGACCTGACCTACGTAGTTGCAATTTAAAAAGACAACTTTTAGGAGTCATACTACAGATGGCCTCATAAACAATTTTGTTTGGGCGATTTATCTTTTGAGCTCGTTTAAGATCACTCCAAGTATGTCATTGTTGTTCCACAAATCCCTCTGATAGAAAAGACCTTTTTTGGCCAATCTTTTGCCATCAAGCATAGTTGAGAGACCAAGTTGACTGCTGGTAGACTGAAACATCCAGAGAGGTCTAGATGCCAAATCCTAGGCATCTTGAGGCCACTCAAAATGCCATTTGAGAAAGCTAGATACTATCTGCTGTGCAACCCACATCCATTTAAGTGGAGTTGAACTTGAAAGCATGAACGCCTTAGCATCACTGATTATGTCACATAGTTGAAAGGGGCCTTTAATATCCTGAATGTGGTGAGCATGTTGAATATGGCGATGGAAAGTTTACCAAGGAGCATCCCCCTCCACTGCTTATATTACCCATTTACTGACAAGAGCAACTCCTTGGCTCTTATGTCAGGGAGGCCCAATGCTCCGATCCCCCTTAATCTATTGGTAAAGTGTTAGGTCTTTTAGTTTGCTTTAGTCCAAAATCTTGTTTTCATGTAATCACAAATAGGAATTTTGGAACTTCTGTGCTAAAAGTTCGAAAGATTCAGACCATAGTATATAAATTCTAACTTAAAAGTCAAAGACGGAAAAGTTCAACCAAAGTTATCAAATTTGTGCTCAATGGAATGTTTGGTGATTTTATTGCAAAGTAGAAAAGGGGTTCTCCTAAAGTTAGCAAATGTTAACTAGCGAACTCATAGCCCTTTTAGCGTGTGTTGGGGCAGGGGCAGACCTGGGGTTCAACACTACAACAACGCATCAACAAAACCCTAACTACCGGCCCTTTCGGCAACACCTGTGAAGCAGATGAAGTCTCACCCAAGATAGAAGCAGGAGTGGTTGCGAGACTCAGGTGTCTGCAACCTTAGCTGAGACACAAGTTTGTGATTATATCGCTTACAGAGCACTTAGCATTGATCATTCATCAATATTCAACCCTTATTATACTTTGTAGATAGCACAGAGCATCACAACATTCAGTTAGATCTAAGGTATCTTAGTACTTAGCAACAGTAAAACAGATAAGATCTAGTAGATCAACACTAAGCATCTTCATACATATCGGATCTACTATTCATACACATCTAATGAAGCACAAAGCATAAGTATATCCATCTAAATATATCAAAGAACTTTGCAAAAGCAAGGATAAACACATCAAGTCAAAGCACAAAGCATAACGCATAGATTTATGTGGTTCACCCCCACTTTGGGGCTACGTCCACCAACTCTTCTTCTTTATTAGCGTCTTCAATCGGTTACAAGCACAGAACCACCAAAACCTACTATGCATAGGATAGAAGATTTGCGCAACTCGCTAGATCCTTCTTCCTTGCCTTACAATACAAATCCTTCTATATCTCCGCATAAGGACTTGCACTAAGCTCTGCAAGCCTATAGAATGCACAACACCTCGATCACACAGATCCCACTTGGCACGTAGCCTATATCACATAGATACAATATTCCTTTCTCTATTACTCTTACATTTGCCTATCCTTCTATTTATACATACAAAATGGGCCTAAGCGTGGGTAAACCCACGGGCCGACATCCCTTTCCCATTACATATTCCCAAAAACCCAAAAAGGGACCCAAAAGTGGGTCGAGATTTTGCAATCTCTGCCTCGTCTGGTGCTCCATCTTCAACAGGCTGTCAAAGTCCCAAAAAGGGTCAAATATGACCAAGTGCTCCCAAAACTTGGTCAAGGGCCAACAAGCCCCCAACACTCACCTGTGACTCGTCTCGAGTCACTCTGGTTTGAGCAATTCTGCCTCGAACGCCTCGAGCTTGGCTCGAGTTGCTTCGACCTGCTGCAATGCTACGACCTCTTGCTCAATGAACTCCTGGATGAGTGCGTCATTGACTAGCCCTTCTAGGTGCTGTTCTGCGGTGATGACGACCTATTCTAACTCGGCTCCTTGGCTTTCAACTTCGGTGAATAGTTGGCACGACTTCTCTTGCACTGGTTGAAGTCATTGGGAGACTTCCATCACTTTGCTCTGGATTGTGTGGATCTGTTGCTGGGCCGTGCATTGCTCTGGAAACCTTTTCATTCTTTCAACTGGTGTTAAGGCCTTCAGCTACGTCTGTAGCGTATCTGTGTGTTGCTTTGCTTCCTGGAGCTGCGACTCCAGCGCTTGTAACTCTGGATTTTCTGTAAGGTTTTCATATGTTTGAGCGCTCCTGGAGCTCAGCTGCTTGCACTCCAAGGCAAGGGCTTTCATTCTGCCAACTGCGCTGCGAGCAGTTGCCTCTCTTAGGTCTCTGATTTCTTGAGGAGTTTTGGGCACGGTACGAAGTTCCAGATCTGTGATGCGCTGCTGAAGTTGCTGGATTACTTCTTCGAGTTGCGCCACCTGTTGTGGGACTCGTTCCTCAGTTTTCACTTCTATGACTGTCACAGAGCGAAGTGCGCTGTGAACTCTTTCTCGTACTTCAAGTTGCTCTGCGAGCAACTGTTCCTTGTTTTTCTGTAGCGCTGCTTTCTCTTCATCCCATTTTGCTTGTAGAGCGAGCTTTTCCTTTTCTGCAGTACTTCTGTGGTCCTCGAGGTCTTTCTGAACTTGCACTAAACCTTAGGTGGCTTGTGCTATCTCTTCTTGAGCTCGTCGCAGCCAAGCTTCGACTGTATCAGCAATTCGATGTAGTTGGGCTGGCTCATCACCTAATTTTGGTGTTCTTGATGGCAGGGGCGCAGTGGAAACTGCGCGGCTAGACTGTATTGCTTGCTGTATTCCTTGAAGCTCGTTCCTGATGCGACTGAACACTTCCTCCTGCTTGGCTTTCTGCTTTTCTGCTATCTCTAGTGAAGTATTGTTCAATGCAGCGATTATGAAATTGAAGTCATCCGGAGTGAGAACAGTCTCAAACTTGGTTCTGGTTGCCTTAACTTTCTTCCTGGACGAAGGCTTTGGTGGGGTAACCTTCCTTTTCTTGGAGGGATCCTCCTCCTCTCTAGGCGGTGTAACTTCGCCTTTATTTTGCTCGACCTCTGTGTTACCTGGCTCTCCACCATCACCTCCCTGCGCAGGTGAGATCGAAGTGGTCTTCACAAAAGTACTGTTGACATCTTGAACTTCTTCATCTTTCTTGGTCTTGCTTGGTCTAGGGGTATCATGCACAAGTTCTGGACTGTCTATATCAGAAATCTCCGCGGGGTGTGCTGAGATGAGGAGGTTTGCCGACCACTCCTTGGTGATTTCTTCCAAGTCTTCTTCTGTTAACTTATAATAGGACTGTAACTGTTGCTTGTGCTCGTCAGCGCGCGCTGTGATGTATATAAAGTACCTGTCTGCGCTGAACTTCATCAGGGGTCGAAACTTGTAGAGGGTGTTCGGAGTGATGCGCGGTGTAGACTGGATTGTGATCTTCAATTGATTGTAGTAGGTGTGGAAGACGACATTGGATTGCCACTGCTTGTTCATATCACTCGAGTACCACAAGGTACTGAACTTCGTAGCTAAAGGCTCAAAGGGCTCGATGTCCGAGAAGGTCGCACCTTCCGGCATCTCCCATGCAATGAAAGCTATCAATATGAGAAGCCAATTGAAGTGGAACTCATATCCTTGGTCCTGCGCTCCTCTACAATCAAGCTCTAGCTGGTTCATGAGGTACTGCACCCAATTCATTTGTAGTCCTTTTGCGCACTTCTCAGCGAGGTCAACAACGAATCCAGTTACTTGGGTGGGCTGGTTCTTGCGAACTAGCTTGCCTGCGATCCTCTGACATGCGAGGCGCACTGCGCCACTCTGGATAGAGGCTACCTTGTAATCTCGCGTACCCTTCTCTACATCTGCATAAGTTTCTTTGATTCGTTGGGCTAATGCTCGGTCTGAGGTCTTTCTAGGGTAAAACTTCTGTGGGTCAGGGCCCTGCATGCTCAGCCCTGTGATCCGATTGATCAAGGTCGGATCCATAGTGATGCGACGGTTCAACCATAAGTAACCTCCGTGGTAGCAGGACAACAACAATTTCACGCATGCGTTTACTTCCTGGTGTCGACCAAAGTGCGGGATCTTCATCACATTAAGCAGTGTGGATTGTGCGAGGTTCTGGGTCCATGGCTGCGCGATAATCTTCGAATTCTTGCCTTTGGTCCTGGTCAAGTACTTATGCAGGGCTAGCATGTTGTAAGCTTTCCGGTCTCCAAGGTTGAAGTCACTAAATTTCAGTGTTGCGAGCTTATCCTGGTTGATGCGAACTGTGCGCACCCCTTTCGGAAGGTACGCAATGATCACGGCATATTCGAACTCTCGGGGTACATTGTCACGGTTGATGGCCCCACTCAGAGGGGGTAGATAGGCCGGTAGAATGCTTGGAATTAGCTTGGCATTGGCGAGGTCATCTCTGTGTTTAGTATGTTTCTCATTGGCTGGCCGGGACGGACCAGCGCGAGCAATGGATGGAGAGGCTGCCAGTCCTCTCGTGGATGATGCCTATAATCCTATGGATAAACCTCGCTTCGACATGACTCTCTTAGTTCTTAGCTCAAGGAGAACTTCTGTTACGAATTCTTCGGTAGTGGTAAGCTCGTCGAACATACGTGCTCAGGATAAAATAATCTGGTTCACGACGGTCTTAGACATTGCACTAGATTGAACAACAAGAGCGTAATGAGCATTGTATGCAATTGCTAGTCTGCGGGCTTCAAATTCTCAGTTGGCAAAAGTGTTCCTCGTTCATGGCGCGACGAGATAAATAGGCAATCTTGGTAACGGTTTACTTGCAACGGTTATGAGCCTCATTAACTCTTCTTCTGTCCGTTATGGCGCGGTCCAACGGTTTGGTGGCGAACCATAAATGCTTTTCTAGCTGTTCGGAGTAGCAATCGAACGGATATATCGGCTTCCAACGGCTACATTGCTTCACCATAGCGAAGAGTCATATGTCGTTCTTCTGATATCCCGACGAAGCTCCAATTCTGCAAAGTTTCTTTCTGTGAGGTACTCTCTGGAACCTGCTATAACTTCTCAATCTTGACCTTCTTCTTACCTAGCTTCCTAGCTTTTTTCCCCGTGAGCTTCATCTCGGTGGTTCGTTTCCCATTTTAATTCTTATTTTCCTTGGGCATAGTCACTTCGCGCTGTTGAGATCCTTTCTTAGGATTCAAGTGTATCATTTCTTCTTTATCTGGGGTAGAAATGTCAGCCTTCTGTATGTCTTCCGATGTTCCTGTAGCTTCGATATCTGGGCTTCTAGTGTCAAGTAGCTTCGATCTGTTCTCCTGTTCTTCCATCAACTATGCAATCTTTCGGGTCATGAAATCTTTTAACTCTTGTCTCTCTTGTTCTAAGACTTCTTCTTCTTCTTTCTTTCTAGCTTGATCTCTATCAATCCAAGATTTTCCTAGTAACATGGTAAACGGGGCACTGTGTTCAACGAATTTAATAATCTGAAAATCTTCCCTTGTCGAAGTTCCATTGACTGTCATAGGTATTTGAGCGAGCTTTCCACATAACATCATCAATTTTCTTCTGAATAGTCCTATTCCTCCTAATGAAGGGATCATATCGGGCTTCCCTATAGCTTCCGAAGTTTTTTCTGGCATAATGTTCACTTGTGTCTCTTCATCAAGGACAGAGTCAATGTCGAAGTCTCTTATTCTTGCTTCAATGCGTTCTTTTTCTTTGAAAATCTCTGATAGTCTAACATATCGGTGGTCATTCAGGGTCTCTTTCATTTGTATCAATACCTTTTTTGATTCTTGCTGGGGTTCTGCCTCTTCTGGATCTGGATTAGGGTTTTCTTCATTCAGATTCATTCCTTCAAGCTTAGCAATCACTCTAGGGAAATCCAACACTTCATGGTCCAAAGCTTTGCAACATAGGCAACTTGATCTTCCACCAGGGCATTCCTTAGCAAGATGTCCCGGTCTTCTGCAACTGTAACAGAGGGAACCCTCTCTTTCGTTTAAATGTTCCCCATCTTCTTCTGTACTGCGCACCAAGATCATGGTAGCTAGTCTGCAAAAAATTCTTTCTAGGATCCTGCATCCATTTGTCAGTCCAAACATTCTTTCTATGCATAGGTATAACATATCTATCATTATGCTTATCAGATTTATTCATATCAAACTTTCTTTCATCTATCAGAGCCCTAGTTTTCAAGCTAGGACAAAATCTATCAAACACACCTAGATTCATGTTTTTAAAAACATAAATTTCCACTTATCTTCTACAGAGTACAAAACTTCCAGATCTAAAAACTTTTAACTATTCTTACCGTTATTAGAGCATTGAGCTTACAGATCTTACCTCTTTTTTGCAGATCTGACCTCTTTTCTTCAGAAACTTCCACTTTTACTTTTCTTAGAGCACAAAGTGTCTAGATCTTGCTTCTTTTCTTCAGATCTGGCCTTCTTTCTTTAGCACAGAGCTTTTCAGATCAAGTGGAATACTGTGCACTAGGGCATAGATCCATGCACAGAGCTTCCACAGTTTCAAGACGAATCTTTGCACAAAGCTTCTTCTTCCTCAGTTCCCAGTAATCACAGTTTCGGTCCCGACAATGGAACCATTTGTTGGGGTAGGGGCAGACCTAGGGTTCAACGCTACAACAACGCACCAACAAAACCCTAACTACCGACCCTTTTGGCAACACTTGCGAAGTAGATGAAGTCTCACCTGAGGTAGAAGCAGGGGTGGTTGCGAGACTCATGTCTCTGCAACCTTAGCTGGGACACAGGTCTGTGATTATATCGCTTACAGAGCACTTAACATTGATCATTCATCAATATTCAACTCTTATTATACTTCGCAGATAGCACAGAGCATCACAACATTCACTTAGATCTAAGGTATCTTAGTACTTAGCAACAGTAAAACAGATAAGATCTAGTAGATCAACACTAAGCATCTTCATACATATCGGATCTACTATTCATACACATCTAATGAAGCACAAAGCATAAGTATATCCATCTAAATATATCAAAGCACTTTGCAAAAGCAGGGATAAACACATCAAGTCAAAGCACAAAGCATAACACACAGATTTACATGGTTCACCCCCACTCTGGGGCTACGTCCACCAACTCTTCTTCTTTATTAGCGTCTTCAATCGGTTACAAGCACGGAGCCACCAAAACCTATTGCACATAGGACAAAAGATCTGCGCAGCTCGCTAGATCCTTCTTCCTTGCCTTACAACACAAATCCTTTTATATCTCCACACAGGGACTTGCACTAAGCTCTGCAAGCCTATAGAATACACAACACCTCAATCACACAGATCCCACTTGGCACGTAGTCTATATCACATAGATACAATATTCTTTTCTCTATTACTCTTACATTTGCCTATCCTTCTATTTATACATACAAAATGGGCCTAAGCGTGGGTAAACCCACGGGCCGACATCCCTTTCCCACTACATATTCCCAAAAAACCAAAAAGGGACCCAAAAGTGGGCCGAGATTCTGCAATCTTTGCCTCGCCTGGCGCTCCATCTTCAACAGGCTGTCGAAGTCCAAAAAACGGTCAAATATGACCAAGTGCTTCGAAAACTTGGTCAAGGGCCAACAACGTGCGTAGTCTAAATGTTCTACCTTTTAGTTCTTTTCCTGCGATTTTTTCCATTTGATTTTGCTCGAAATCTGGTGAGGAATGGTTGGATTTGCAGATTTGAGTGTCTAAGTTTGTATAATCGGAGTGCCCCAGGGGTTTTTCAGCACATTGAATCCATTTATGCATTCAGAAATGCAATTTAAACAACAAAAAATAGCGATTTTGTCCAGATTTACATTGCCGGGTTCCGGACAAAAAACCCAAAAGGTAGAACGTTTAGCCAACGCCCTTTTAGCAAGTTCTAAGTTAAAACTGAAAAGAAAGGTCGAAACTTTTACCTTGAGGTTGATTGACATTTTTATTACCTGCTTTGCACACTTGAGGATTTAGAGACTGCCAAAGTCTCTTGGATCGTTTTTCTTGATGTGGCTTAGCGGGAAAAACATCTGAAAATTCCTATCAGGTAATCAGAAAAATACATTTAGATTTCCAGCTAAGTGAAATTAGAAGTTAAGTTGTAGAGGAGGATGAAGATGATTTCATGTTTTTTTATCAAACTGTTTTTGATTTCTTGTGAGGTTTAAAGTTTAAACTGATTGTGTATATAATTATTGATCCTAAAGCATCAAGGGTTAGCTTGATTGGAAGATGCGCTTGTG
>JASDQU010355530.1:0-11628 GCA_032191745.1 Picea mariana
ACAGAGGTAGCAGCCTCACATTGAGTTGGTGCTCAATTATAGATGATGTACATAACTTAAAAGACTGCCTATCATTTCGAAGAAGAAGAGGTTTTCTCCCTTTATGGGTTTCCTCGTGAAAAATCTATCTCTGTGTATACTTTATGTGTGACTGTTGTTCTTTACCTTTACTATCCATATGCTGTATATTGTTGATGACCACATGAAGAAAGATTAATAATGTTTTAACAGATTTAAAATTGCTTAAGCTCACATACAACTGATTCACCCCCCCCTCTCAATTGTATTAATAATTTCAACAAACCCGTCGGTTTACCCATGTTTCGGTCCATTTTGTAATCTATAAATAGGCAATATAGATAGTAAGATAAGAGAGAGATATAGTAATGTAGTACATCTGTGTGATGTAAGAATGAAAGCTTAGTGCTAGTAATTGGATCTATGTGATCGAATGTATCTTAGAGTGCTCTATGCATGAGATCAGAGAGCTAAGTGTAGGTTTTTATAGTCTGATGCTGAAGAGCAAGGAAGAAGGATCTAGCGAGCTGTGCAGATCTTTTGTCCCGTGCAAAGTAAGGGTCATTAAAGCTATGTGTTGTAATTGCTTGACCAAGATAATATAAAGAAGACTTTGTGGGCGTAGCCCCAGGGTAGGGGTGAACCATGGTAACTGTGTGTATAGTGCTTTGTGCTTCACCCTTGTGTATTTATCTCTTTCTTGGATAAGTGCTTGATGTGATTAAGTAGATATAGTTATGCTCTATGCTATTGATGAATGAATATGAGATGCTTAGTACTTGATCTGTTGAATCTAAACTATATTTCTGTGAATAAGTACTGAATCATTCTTAGTATAAGTATTCACTTCGATTCTCTGTGACTTCTATGAAGTATATTAATATATGTTAAGGAATAATTGATGCTAAGTGCATTGTAAGAAAGATAATCATAGATCTGTGTCCTAGCTAAGGTTGCAGACACCTGAGTCTTGCACCACCCCTACCTCTACCTCAGGTGAGACTTCATCTGCTTTGCAGGTGTTTCTGAAAGGGCCGGTAGTTAGGGATTTGTTGGTGCGCTCTTGAGCATTGAACCCTGGGTCTGCCCCTATGCCAACAATACACTACATGCTATTGGTGCAAATCATCTTCCTGAACCAAAACCATACAAATGGTTGATTCAAATGTCGCAAGATACAATAGGAAGTCTCGAGTGTAGTTAAAGGGACTAAATGATGGTGTGGACATTAGCGATTTTTTCAAGGAATCAAATGATCATTGCACATAATCATCCCATAAAAATGGAACTAACTTCTTCAAAAGGTACATGAACCCTTTTGTGATCTCAGCATAAGTGTTAATGAATTGATGCAAAAAAATCGCCTTTCCTTGGAGACTTTGCAATTGGTAAAGGTTGCACAGGGGAAGCACATGAACTATCACCTTGACCTTAAATAGGTCGACTGTGATCCCATACTTGGACTATATGAAATTGAGAAATGATGTGAACATGATGAAAATGATGCCTTTTCTGCAAATTTAGATGAATTTTATAGAACTTACATCTTTCGAATACTACACAAACATGAGATGGATGATCATCCCTTTTCTTCAACTGAGTGGATAAGTCATTCAAATATGCTTTGATAATATGTTTGATGTTGATAAATTCATATGACATGGCCCACTTAAATATGCATCCAACATTTTTAAGACCAAAAGGAATTTTTTTTAAGGAAAATGTGTCCCAAGGATACATAAATGTGGTTTTGTGCTAGTCTTCAAGGTGGATTTGAATTTTATTATAACCAAAAATCCATCCATAAATGAGAATATTCCATACATTTACTAATAATTTGAACGATAAATGGTGTTGGATAGTTATCCTTCAAGCATGCTTTCTTTAGATGATGAAAGTTAGTGAAAACACAAATGGTCCCTTAGTTCTTATCCACAAAAATGATATTTGACACCCATTTAGTTAGGGGAACTATGTAGATACAATCAGATTTCAGTAGATTTTATACCACCTTAATGGAAACTGCCTTATTAGGGTTTATCGGTCACACTTTATATTTAATAGATTTCACATTATCATACATTTTAATTTCATGTTCAATGATTTTGGTATACTTGCTTGACATTTCATCATATGACCAAACAAAAATGTTTCAATATTATTTAAAGAGAGTAGTGTAAGTTTAAACTTATTCATAAGAATAGTTTACTCCAATCACAAAAGTATCAATGATTGGCATGGTTTTAGATACGTTTTCCATGTTTCCTTTATCATAAACATTATGTGTGTCAAGATGAAACTTTCATACCAATTAAAATATTTAGGCATGGTAAAACCTTTTTCTCACATTTCCAACTTGTCTAGCTTGAGGACAAAATATGAACAATGATGGATATATTCCCAAAAGGATTTGTCAAATGTTAAGACCATGTAGAATAAATCCTATGAATCAGGAGCATTGAAGGTCCATATGGGTGACGTAAACTAATCGTATTCCTCCTGGGATGGAATGATTTGATTAACATCTACAGAGGATGATTGGATATATTGATAAGAAATGTTAGCTTCACACAAATGCATGCTTGAATCTATATATCCATTCCCTTCTGCAAAAGTAAATAGTTTTGGAACTACCTATGCGTCTTTATCAAAACAAGAATATGTTGCAAAGAAACTTAGTCCCTGCTTATTAAGGAAAATTTTCCCTGTGTACATTGTAAAGAGTTTGTGAGTTTGTTTGTTATACATGTACATTGTAAAGAGTTCATTTGTTCTTCATATAAAGTCTATTCATTTGAAAACATCATATTATCATTTCTCATAGCTTGCATAATGCATAAAGCTTATCTGCTATTGAAACAAATGGTTCATCAATGGTTCATTCCCAATCACTATTTCTTAAATGAATCAAAGGCTCCTATTTTTATAGGCATAGCTTAGTCCTCGCTATTCCGCATGCTGGTGGATGAAGGAAGTTATACGCCTACCTTCCCACTCCTGTGTGTGCGGAGCCTTCCCACTCGTATATAAGAAGACCGATCATACGGGGTTAAAACCAACTCTATCAAAGAATTCACCTTATCAATCATTCGTTAGGTCAGGGTTGATCTTCTCTCTTTCGCGGAAAAGACCCTCAATCAATAGGGTTGCTTATATTGAGGGGGACTCACCCTGAGGCAAGGCATAGATAATGAGAATTAGAAACCGTAATGCATGTATTTTTTGTAATTGAGATACGTAATTTATATAAAAGAAGAAAGAGACTAGGACCAGACCTTACCTGAGCAGACACAACCCACCCACAACTTTACTATTTATGTCTCTCTTTACCAGTTTCTTGTGGAAAGGAAGACCAACTTTGAATAATTGTTGGACTTTCATATAATAAGTGTTGGAGCTGATTTAAATTTTCCGTAATGGCTTATGCTTTTCATAATTGTAGAAAGGAAGACCAGCTTGAGGCTTGATGTTACTTGCTTGAGGCTTGAAGGAACATCCGGCTTTAGGATTGAGGCTTGATGTTATGAATCCCATTGAACATACTGCTTATATCAAGTACATATATTGTAAGTGTAATCTATGTTATATCTCTAATCAATATGATATCAATACACGACTCATATCAAGAGCTATAGGTTATCAAGTAATCAGAGCCATACTATACCTTATAAACAAGTGATTTCACCATGTTATCACCCTCTGTTTATCCGTAATGAATATGATATGTATATTTATTGGGATCTATAGTGAGGTTAGGTATTACGTTATATCAGTAATATCAGATCTTATTGATAGTAAAGCTTTGATGGGGAATTTGAATGCCTAAAGCACACTTCTTACTCTATGCAATCTTGATCATATTCAAGCATTCATATATAAATATTTGGTTACTTTATATCCTACAAAGAGATATCAATTGAATATGGGCTTCCATTTATCAATTACTTTCCTAAAATCATGTAGGCCTTGTTGGGAATATTATTTTTCAGATTATCCCATTGTTTCCACGGTTCCAGGATGCAGTTGCATGGTTTGGGTTCATTATTTTCAAACAGTGTGCTAAACTGCACACCAGTGTGAAATGTTACAGCATATGACATCATAATATTGTAAAATAGAAGATAATAGATATATCTTGATCATGTAAAGGTTTGAATGGCATAACTTATATCTTTCATATTTACATTATTTAGTTCTTATTTTCGAGGTTCGTGCTAATACTTGTATTAACATAAGTTTCTTGACATCATAAATAAAAATATATATTTTTATGCATGGTTTTGGTTTTCCACAGGAGACATCTGTTTGGGGTCATCCCTGCTAATTGCTTGATGCAATACACCTGGCCCAAACACAACCTTTAAAGTTCTTGGGTTTTTCAATAGTTTTCTTAATAAGACCACATCTTAGTGAGTGGTCACAAACTAAAGATTTCTTCAATCTTAAAATGGCCGACCCTAGGATCAATTCTCTGTTACATATAGAACCACCGCTCACTCCCTTGCGCCTCTATGCAACTCCTAAAGTCTAAATTTAGACATAGAGCCAGAGTGATTAAAAAACCCACCAAAATTATCCTAAAATTTATATAAGCATCATCACATCAGCCAGGAAGCTCCGGCTACCTTTGAAAACAATTGATTGTAGATTTAGTGATATAAACAATGAGATTATCATGGTTAGAATAAGATAGTTGTCATCATCATTAACTGAAATGATGCGATGGAGTAAGGAAGGTTTGACAGTTTTGTGAGGAATGAGGTGTATATGTATACGAGGCCGAGGAGTGGAGGGAGACGAAGGGGCACTATTGTTCAATTGTTGGGCAGGAAGGTGAAACCAAACATTCAATATGAATCAAAAGTCTTCTTGTATTACAATAAATTTTCCATACCAACTTAATATGGAAAGAAAAGTCAACGAGGAGTGAAATTACATGACCTACTCCATATATTATTACAAATTCTGTACACATCAGCACGACTTTCCTATAAATATAGAGATAAGTGTGTGTGGTTGTATGTGTGTTGTTATATTTCTTCTGTATTTCTTCTCTTTACTAAACAAAGATGAAAATTATAATGGAAGAGTAACTATTCTAAATTGGAAGTGTCCCTCTCTTTATAAGTTGCAGTTTGAGTGTAATGTGGCCATGGAATAACAGATACTTTCCCTTATCCTTGGCATGTAGATGCTTAGAACAAGACAAGATATGCAGATGGGGTTCGATATGGGACTCAAATATGTCAAGGCCATAGAGGAATAAGATATAATAAAGATGGAGGGCATGAGGTGGCTAAGGTAGCACAATTAGCATTACAACCTGATTTGAGGCTATTATAAAAGGTTACTTCCTGCACTAATTCCATAAGTTAACACGTTTATGTTTTACAACTATCCTACCATTGAGGGTAAAAACGGGGTCCTTCTCGTACGCTCTTACGCTTATGAAGAGAAGGGTAAGTGAAATAGGTGTATTAACTTACCCGAGTATGCACTCTCAAGTCCTTACACCCGAGTATACCTTAGGGTTGTTCTTACTGATAGAATATAGTTTTGTATAAACATGATCAAGAACAAGAAGCAATTAAATTAGTAAATAAGTACCATATGGCTGGGTATACGTCATTTCTTCAAATACGGATAATTGGAAGTAGTAGTTGGGAAACGATGGGCAATCTTGAATAAAAATAGTAACGAAGGTAGAAGTAAGAATAATAACAATAACAATGCAAATGAAAATGTGTTAACATTGTCGAAGACGCCGGTGCAGATGAAGTGTGACACGTGGAGCGAGGGTCGTCGGTGCAGATGAAGCATGACGAGTGGAGCGAGCGTGCAGTGACGATGTTGTTGGATGCATACAAGTGGAAAACGACTGGGAAGACGTCCCCTTCCATGTCTCCACGTGGGCCAATGGCACCAAGTTCATCAAGTCACTCCTAATCTTCTTCTCTTGTTCATGGCTTAAGGAAGAACTCTTCCTATGAATCATTCTGCTCTCGGTCTATTTTTGAATCCACAGTCATCCACATATATGGAATCATGGATTGACCAGTTAAAGACTATTATTTCCTAGTCCAGGACCATATACACCAACACAATCTCGATATATATGTTTGAAGAAGGTGTGATTGCGCTATTTGAAGACAGTGAAATGGTGTTATAAAGGGGTGAGACAGTGAAAGCCCAACTGTCATCGACCATGTGAGCCTGTGAACTGGCGAAACAGTGAAAGCCCAATTGTCCCTGGTTCACCGAGATGTCTCGAGCATGATTTGACTATGAATTATGTATAGGGAAACATTTAATGTTTCGAATTAATGTTAATTTGAAACATAGCTTTAATTCACCTTACAATATATACTATAAATATATTCCATGTTTCCTAAGTTTGTTTCCTGATCTTCATTGCTTGCCTTAATATGAGGCCAAATAAGGACTCAAAATTCTTGATTGGTTAAACAAATTGTTGGAAATATTTGATACGTTGATAAAAAGTGGAAAATGAAATGATCGTTCAAACTTTGGCTTAAAACGTATTGAACTGTGTGTAGGAGTATTCAAAAACGACGAACCAATTACTAAAGGCAGGGACTAATAAGATGTTTTAAATGGGACTCAGCATGGTGGGTCAGTGGCGACCGTTGAAATCACATGTACTTGGGTAGAGTCAACATAAAAAATGGCTAGATGGAGAAAAAAATTGTATTAAATATAAGTACATCACAACACCCACATTTTCATATTCCCTCATTGAGTTGTCTACCATTCAGACAATGGAACACATAGTATAGGTTGGATCAAAAGTAGTAAATGAAAACTAGTCGATTGAGAAAATTTGTCTCGAGGAAAAAATAATTTGAAAGATAAAATAAACTACAACCATCATGTCATAAGTCTAACTACACCCCAAAGGATATTGTACTCTAGCATGGCATTGACAAATTCAACCTCTATTAAGACAATTTTGCCCCCTATTTCAAAAAGGAATGAGGGGATAATTCCATGAGGTCTAAAAGAGTGAATGCCAAATTATTTCAGTGTGGTTGTTGAATAAACAATCTTGGGAAAAGCTAGGGCACTTTAGCATGACAAGGAAATTACACACATAGAAACCCCTTCATCCACTATCATCCTAAAAATGTTTTTTCAATGAGATGAGACCCAAATTTGAAATGTGATGTGATGTTTGAAGTCTTGGCTTGGATTTGTCCAAGTCAAATGCTATTAGAGAAGAATTAGAAGGATTGAAGACATTAATAGTGGTCAATAATTCTTTACGGTCCATGGGATAAATTTGGAGGACTTCTAAAGAAAACAGGGTGTAAGGGACATTAGTAAGATATTACAAAATAATTTAGTTCTGCGCTACCTGAACATTAGGATTATCTGTATACCTTCTTAAAATGTGTTTTGGAAGGCAAGGCATCATATTGATGACCGATTTCTTTATTTGAAGAGGGGTGAGAAGTTGTGATGTAGATGCTTGTTGATCCTTATATATAATATCAAGAGTCTCATAATTACATACTCTAGAGTAAACACATTAAAATCCTTTCCATGCATATATGTTCACATTTCATACATTTCCTCCTTGGGGAGGGGAACTTTGGCTACCGCTTGTAGAGGCACAAGGATATTGGAATATCTAGCAATCATTTGATGGTCTTGAGGAGTTAAAGGGTTTGTAATAACGATGGGTTTCTGATAGACATCCATCTGCACCAAAAATAATTGAGCATCCTCCATCTTAGGAAATTTTTGAGTCAAGTGGTCCTCATTACATAACTTGCAAGGGAACTTGATCTTCTTCTTATCTTTCTTGGCCCCATTAGCATTATTGGTATCATTATTCATTATAATCACTTGGTTTTTATTATTTTCTTTTTTTTCCCCCGATTTTTTGGCTACCTTTTGGATTATAAGTCCACACACTGAAAGGACATCAAAGGACTATGCAACACTTGATGTGTTAGTATCTCCTTGTGTAATTGTAGGTATGTTTGAGTATAAATATGTATATGTCCCATTTGGTTCAGTACTTTACTCGCTACAACATTTTCTATGGAACCAATCACACCATCAATATATGTTATAGGTTTCAACTTAGTAGGGTTGGTTTATTCTTGTGGTGCATTAGGAAAACTCTCGTAATGAACCCAAGATTGGGAAAATACCAAGACAAATTGTTGGTCTCTCATTCTCACCTATTCTTTATTAGTTACCCCTAATAGGACCACATATTTGGAAATATATGGTAGCAATTATTTCATAAACCAATTGAATTTAAATTCATTAAGGTTCTCAACCTCGATCATTTGATGCCTCCTCTACTTGCGAATGTGATAAGATATGTGAGTGGAAGTGTCTCATTGAATGATGTCAAAAGCTCCATCCCTATCATGTATGAGACTGGAAATTTAAAGTGTGTGATAAAAGGCATCACCAAGGATGTGAAGTCACTATATTCCATGAATTTAAGCTTGATGTACCACTTTTCATCCACCCTAGAAAGGGTCCACTAGAAAATTCTTAGTCGGATGCTATCATCCATTAGCAAGTTTGATGAACAAAAAGTATGAAAATCTCATGACATGATTGGATGGATATTCTCCAATTTTTCCTTCAATATTGGAATTTCTAAAGGTAATTTTGTGGGATCAAAGGGCCAGTTAGGATCATACCACATGTGGTTGTTAGTTAACTTCATTATATTAGGTAAGTTCAACATTTCCAAAAATGGAAATTTAGTCTAGGAAACATAATTCCAATTACTGGGAACTTGACCCAATGTCCAATGTTTGTCATATTTCCACTTGTGAAAATTAAGTCTGCAATGTTTCCACCACTAGAGGGGGGAAAAATTCAATGGGAATCCAGTGTATTGAGGAAATTATCTAGAAAACATATTTCCCATGTTGGGGAAATGATCCCTACTGGCTTACTAGAAGATGGGGTAAAACCACTTCCTAATTATGGAATAGAAAAAAGATTGTTTCCACCTCCAAATGAGAATGTTGGAAACATGGTTGTACGAATCCCCCCCCAACATGTTAAAACTAGGAAAAATAGGTGGTATATTAGTATTAAAATGTAAAATACCAAAGGATACATTATTGGAACTATAGGGGATGGAGACTAAAGTCTCACTACATGGTGTTACTATGGAAGTAGTGGTACCCCCAATGGAAACTCTAGATACAAGCATATTAGTACCCCCAATAAAGATACCATAGGTACATGGATTTGTTCCTCCATCACGTGAAGTATTAGTAATCTTATTCATAATATAAAATAGGTAAAGTGGATTCAAATGTGAAAATCGGTCTCTTGTGAAAATCCACAAAAAATTAGAATAAGAAAACTCTATAGGTTAGTAAGACGTGGATTAGAATTTGCTAAATTCATATCAGGAATATCGTTGATTCCAGGTGGCTCAAAATAATCCCAAGAAGGATGATACAGAAACATTCTAGGTATATTTCCATCGAAATCCTTTGAAAACTCATGAGAGATAATATCATTTTGCACCTTTTCTTCCCTTACAAGACTGTTCAAGGTATTGTGAATCTTTTGACTCACTTGGTTGTGGATCAAGATTGTTAAACCTCTGCTAGTAGTAGGTGGCTACATGAGATATGCATATAATCCTTCAAGACTAATGAGGTGGTTGACCTACCAATTTGAAATTATAACCCTAGTAAAAGACAAAAAAATGATCAAATCCTAGACTGTCTATGCTTTAATCGCAAAGTAACCCACTACAAAATTTCTAAAAGAAAAACAATAGGAAAAATACTCTTTGAAAGACAATTCCCAAATGGTTAGGCCTTGGAACTTGATCGTTGAAGAGTTGATCAAGGAGCATTGTGGAAGACAACATAGGATGAGTATGGATGAAAGAAAACTAATGAAGGTGTGAGAGATAGATATGATAACCCTCATGCAACAACCATGTAAGGTGTAAATACCCTCATGAAGATAGACACCCTACAAAGGAGTTGAATATAAATTCCATTAAGGTTACCACTTCACGATAGGAATTCAGGTGAGATAGTTACTGAATAGGTTTCTATGTATCGACAAGGAACATATGAATTATTCCTAGACTTGAAACATTAGAGAAATGGTGTCAACCCAAGCACTTGCCACTCCAACTAAATTTTTCATACATCCATACTCCACAAAACAAGAAAGAGAGGGTAAACTTAGTACTTGTTTACATTTAACCTATGATTGGAAAATGAATTTCAACAAGAGTGTTGAACCCGTCAACTTGAATTTATATTTTCAATCCATGAACATGCTACTTTGATGAGGTACTGTGCATTGCATGTGTAAAATACACTAGTACAATCTGATGTAAAGTTTTAAGGCTAAGTTGAATAGAGTTATCCCTTTCCTCTAGCACATTTTCTCGTGTAATTCACTCCCTTGTTTAAGAGAAGCATAGGAGGATATCAAAGTCTCTATGTTGATTTCCTTAGGGTTGGTCTTGTAAGTTTTAAACCTATGAAGTAAAGAAATGCATATAGATTCTTAAGAAATACAAAAATTAATCAATGGCTCATACACAAAATACACAGAGATTTTATACAGAAAACCCTCAACCGGGAAAACCTTTCTTATATTCATTATTCTCGAATTTACCATTTTCCATACAATATATACAATGTTTTTAGGTATTTCGTAGATACCAAAACCCTAATCCCTTAATATGGGATTAATTTACAAATCCGCTAAAAATAGAAAAATCCGCTAAAAATACGCAGTTGTCGTATCTGACGTGCCCACACACACACCCATGCAAAGAATATAACGCATACCCAATATTCTCCCACTTGTTGTTTTCTTTGCATCCAGGGGTCCAGAGGATTATATAGTCAACAATCCAGGGCAACAATGCCCATTGTTTCTCTACACCAGGAGAACGTTTTTGTGCTCACAGACTTTGTCAATGACTCTGTAACATTCTTCAAAGTGTCAACCTTTTCCAGCAACACCTTATTTTCCTCAACCATGTCTCTCACAAAGTGATACTGAACATCAATATGCTTTGTCTTCGAATGATAAGCTGGGTTCTTTGCCAGGAATATTGCACTCTGACTGTCACAGTCTAATCTCACTGCTTGTTGTACCAACCCAATACCTGAGCACAATTTTTGTAACCATACTGCTTCCTTTCTTGCATGAGTGGTTGCCATGTATTCAGCTTCTGTAGTTGAGAGTGCCACTACAGCCTGTCTTTTGCTCATCCAACTGATTGCTTCTCCAAATAGGTTAAATACATACCCACTTGTATATATTCTGCGATCCAGATCTCCAGCCCAGTTTGCATCAACAAAGCCATGTATGTCCACCACTCTGTCTAATCCCAGTCTTCCTTGGTAGCACAATCCATAAATGGTGGTGCCATGAAGATACCTGAAGACCCTCTTTACTGTTGTCCAATGCTCCTTCCCTGGTTTTGACATATACCTGCTCAAAACTCCCACTGCATGTGCAATGTCTGGTCTAGTACAAACCATTGCATACATTAAACTACCAACTGCACTGGCATATGGAACATGGGACATGTCCTCTTCTTCTTCCTATGTCTTGGGACAC
>JASDQU010355530.1:11728-23569 GCA_032191745.1 Picea mariana
GTTTTCGCTTCTGTGGAAAATGTACTATCAGATCCCTTTGGTTTTTCAACCTTCTTAGACTTGCAATCTTTCTTATAATGCCATGTTTTACCACACTTCCAGCATTTCCTCAAAGATTTTCCTGGAGACTTAGATCTACCTGTAGATTTATATCTCTATCCTGAAGGCTTACTAGGGTTCCTGTCTTGGGTACGCCTTCTTACAAATAAATCATATGTACTGTGACCATCCATGCTTTTTCACCTTATCTCTTCAAATAACAAGGATGCAACTACATCCTCATACTTCAATGTAGATTGAGTGGTACTACCTATTGCTACAACCAGATTATCCCAAGAGTCTGGCAAAGAACATAACAAAGTAATACACTTATCTTCTTCTGCAATCATAATATTAACAGATCCAAGTTGACTTACCAGAGTATTAAAGGAATTTAGATGTTCTGTCACAGAATCTCCATCTTCCATCCTAAGATGATACAGCTTCTTTCGAAGAAATAGCTTGTTTACCAGGGACTTTGATTGATACAAATTCCCTAACTTATCCCATAGTTCCTTGGCTATAGATTCTCCCGAGACATTCAACAACACCAAATCTGCCAGGTAGAGTCGAATAGTACTCCTTGCTCTTCTGTCCAACTTGTCCCAATCTTCCTTCGACATACCAGTATTTGGTGTACTAGTAGTTTGTGTACTAGTAGGTTATGTACCGGTAGCCTGTGTGCTAGTAGACAGTGTACCAGTAGGCTGTGTACTAGGATCCACAGCGATCCATTGTTCTTTGTCTACAAGAAGGTCCTCCATTTTGAGCTTCCATAGCTCAAAGTTTTTACCATTGAACTTCTCTATCTCGATTCTAGATGAGCTCGCCATTCCTCTTTCTTTACTCGAATCTCCATTGCAAAAGCTCCCACTAAACCTAGGTTTATTACAGACCCAAGATAAACTTGATCTATCAAGACCGAACCAAACCCTCAACAACAAAGGCATCCCTCTAAAGCCAAAAACGAGCTCTGATACCACATGTAATTTTTAAACCTATGAAGTAAAGCAATGCATATAGATTCTTAAGCAATACAGAAATTAATCAATGGCTCATACACATAATACACAGAGATTTTATACCAGAAACCCTCAACAGGGAAAACCTTTCTTATATTCATTATTCTCGAATTTCACCATTCGCCATACAATATATACAATGTTTTTAGGTATTCCATAGATACCAAAACCCTAATCCCTTAATCCAGGATTAATTTACAAATCCACTAAAAATAACAAAATCCACTAAAAATACGTAGTTGTCGTATCTGACGCGCCCACACACACACCCATGCAAAGAATATAACACATACCCAACAAGTCTAACAACGATCTTCATAGAGAGTAATTGCATGTGTCATAGGATAAAATGGATCTTTGTCACCATGTTACTTAGGTGGTATACAATATCCTACTCAAGGATGTGTATATAATATTATGATTTAATGATGATAAATTCATGAATGCATTAAATATTCTAATAGAAAAGAGGATTCCTAATCTCATCCTCCTATCCTTTGTTTTCTCACCCTCCAAGGTTGGTAGTTCTGCACTCTTTCTACCCCAATTCAAGGGAACCAATACCAGGGGTAACAAGAGTGTTTTCCACTATTTTAGAGATGAATATGATAGAAATCATAAGGATACCCAATCAACCATTTATGTGAAGGAATGATCACCTTAGAAGTCATGGGATGGGATGATATATTGAGCATGAAAATAAGTATGCAATACAATGAACATAAAGTGAATGTGCAGAATTTAAAAAACTATAATGACATGCAATAAAGTAAATATACTTACTATAAAAATAGAATTAATATTTATATAAAATAAAGTTGAATAATCTAATGGTGAAGTGACATAAATAAATTAAATCTAATGAATTTTCATGCATGAAAACTCCTACATGAAACTAAGAACATTTGCAGAAATGATACATAATATGATACAATGATGAAGATAATGAAAAAATACTACATAAATGAATACAACAACAAGGAAATGGTCCCTTTTATATCCTTTAGTGGGCTCTACACAAGGTCCCTATAGGGAACTTGAAGAAAACACTAACTACTTCAAATCTATAAACATAAATTATGCAGTAGGAAATCACTTCATAACAAAAAAATGTAGTTGAACAATCCAAATGCACCAACTACAAGAATAATTCGCCATGCTAAGAATGAAAAAGAATAACTCCTAGCTATTATTTATACAAAAAAGACTCATAAATCATCCCTTCAATCCATCATTTATTCAAGGGAACTTGTCTCTAGGATCCCTAGAATCAGGGATACTTGTTGCAAGGGTCAAATTTCCTCCATAAACCAAACTTCCTCAAATAGAAAATCAAGCTAAAATATTGTTTGTTTAATTTGTTGAGTCATTAAAGGATTGGCATGATTTGGATATAGAAGAGGGGCTATGATCCCATTTTTTTCACAAGCACGGGTTGATGAAGGATATCCTTAGGCTTTGACTTGCTTCATAAAATGATTAGTACACCATAAAAAATACATAAGTTCAAACTAGACAAAGGAATATCATACAATTCAACATTCAATCATTTCACAATAATCGAAGATCAAATTACAATATGTTTATTTTAATCATATTTAAACAAAGTAATAGTTTATAGGAAGGGGTCATCTCATCTAAAAAATGGGCTTCAAGTTCCACAATTTGGAGGCCCGTCATCAACCCCTAAATGAAAATATCATACATCCTTGTGCAACCAAAAATATTGTTTATACATCCTTCTACGCTTTTTTTCTTTTTTTTCCTCATTCCTACTATTCCCTACATCCTCGTCCGAGGTCAAATACTACAAATTGGATAATAACACCCTTTCCATGATATCCTGCATCCTTCTATACTTTATTACATTCCTCCTTATCTACCTCTTTATCTATTTCTCTTATAGGTGTAAGATGGAGTATTAAAGGAGGGTTGAATCTAAAACCAATCCATTTGATCTTGATTCTCCTCAAGGATTATTTTCATAGTTTATCCCTAAATAGGGCATCTTGTAATTATTTAGGGGAGTGAGGCTCTACCCTCTGAAATGTTAGGATATTTAGACACTTAGGAGTTAGTAAGATCTACTTAGTCTATTGTGTCGTTAGGTAAAAGTGTGTTTTCTAGTGTGTTTCTTTAGTATGCATTAGTATGCATCTGTAGTTAGGAAATCCGACGGTCACGGTATGTTCCCGACATAGAATGATCTAACGGTTCATACTCTCCTCGATATTAACAACAATTGATCTGTGTCTTAACACCCGATTGGTCCATGATCTCTATTCAAAGAGCATGGAGGGTCATTTTTCGATGATCAATTGTAAGAAAATCTCTTGTAAAATCTCTCTGTAATCTTTTTCTTTGCATTAATAAACTGCTCTAAGTGGTCGCATTGGTTGGGGCTGTGGATGTTTCCCCATAGGGGTTTCACCACGTGAAAACATCAGTGTGTTGATCTTTGATTTGGTTATGTGAGTGGTTACTGAAGGTGTTCATCCTTTGTTGGAATACCTGTGTTGTCGAACATGATATCACAGCCTATTTGAAGACCCACTCCTGTTGAAGATCGAGATCGTGAAGTTGAGTTGCCTCATCTCCACTTTATGTCAAATTCGTACATTTCTGGGCTGAGAGGACTGTTCCATTGCATCGAGAGCACTCGTTTCAGTTAGGAACACTTTTTGTTTCACTCAAAAAGGTTTTTGTTTGCCCAAGATACGACCATTACAGTCAGATCTGGAGGTATAAAGCTTGAATAGACATTTTTTAAAATTTTTGCAGAGTAGTATTTTGGTTTTATTTATTTCCGGGTTGCTACTCTTTTAGATATGCATATGCTCTTTTCTCCACGACCTGTGCAATATCAAAAAATCAGAAACATATAGGGAAAGGTGCATCTTCCGGGTAAGCTAACCGAGATCTAACCCTTGTTGTCATCAAGAAGCGAATTTTTTTTCTTGTGTGAAAATAGTTTTTTTGAGCAAGCTCTCCAAGGACATCTTCAATAAAAAAAGCAACAACAATCCTCCTTCTGAACATTACAATATGTTTTGCTAGATTATTTGGTTAAAAGTTGCCTTATTAAGTAAGAGATCTTGAGTTCAAGTCTCTCTTTTGTTACCTTTTTTGAAAAAGTTCATGCTAAAATTGTAAAGTGTATTTCACTTCAAGTATAAAAGTGAATCGCTATAAGTAGATTTAATATTTTATTTTAGAGTTATTTATTTTGCAAGCAACTTTTCTGTTATAAAGTAACTTCATTGTAAAAGTGATCCCCACTTCTCTTTATAAAAGTGGGTCACTTCATAAAGCAACTTACACAATCACGTGGTCATTTGGTTACCGATTGTGCCTTTTTTAAAAGGGCATAACTCTAACATCAGAAGTCCGTTTTCAGTGCTATTTTCTTTTAAACCACATAACTTTTTGATCTCTTTCCATCCAGATCATCAGTTTCAATTTTTAAATCCACATTATCTGCATATTTAATATGGATTCTACAAGTACTGTCTTGCTTACCAACAACAATTACCTCCAATGGAAATCTCAAATGGAAGATTTATTAAGAAGTAAAGGCTTGTACCGGATTACCTTGGGAAAGGAAAAAGCACCCAATGATGCTAATAAAAAAGCCAAGTGGGATAATAGGAATGAAAAAGCACATGGAATAATAGAATTTTCCATCTCTCCTGATTTAACGTACCACCTTCAAGATATTGATGACCCTAAAGAAGTTTGGGACACAATTGAATCTGTGTTTGGTAAACTCAATATTATTCGAGCACAACAAATAGAAAATCAAATATTGACCTTGAGTCCAAATGATTTTTCTTGCCTTGGACACTATCTATCTAGGTTTAAAACACTCAAAATTTTATGTGAAGAATGTAAGATAAAGATGGAGGAAGAGCATTGCATCTATCTTATTCTTTCTAAGCTAGGTAGTGCATATTCTGTGTTTGTATCTACCTTTTATGCCATGAGAGAGGCTCTAGGAGAAGAAGCTTATGAAAAACCTAGTCTTGAGTCCTTTTGTGCTTCTTTAATTCGAGAGGAAGATAAGCTTGTACAATTTGGAGTGATCAACATTGTAGGTCCCTCCAACAAAGCCTTAGTTTCCCAGCGGAAAGATAAACCCAAGTATCTCAAGAAGAAACATCCTCACTACAACAACAAACAACATAAGGGTCCCAAACTTGCTCAAACAACTTCATCTCCCACTAGTGACAAAGGAGCAAAATATAAAAGTAAGAATACTAACTAACATTGCAACTTGTGTGATAAACATGGTCATGATGAGTCCAAATGTTTCAAGAAGATGGCAACTTTAGAAGCGGCGATGAAGAAGAACAACATCAGTATTGATTCTACTTCTTCTTCTCATGGACATGCACTTTATGGTTCTGTTTTCTCCTTCAATTCAAATTCTACTACTACTTCTTCTTCTTATGAGTGGCTTATTGATTTAGGAGCATCTTATCATATGGCTAAGGATAAAGCCATATTTTCTGCTCTAAATGAATGTGTGTGGTTGTATGTGTGTTGTTATATTTCTTCTGTATTTCTTCTCTTTACTAAACAAAGATGAAAATTATAATGGAAGAGTGACTATTCTAAATTGGAAGTATCCCTCTCTTTATAAGTTGCAGTTTGAGTGTAATGTGGCCATGGAATAACAGATACTTTCCCTTATCCTTGGCATGTAGATGCTCAGAACAAGACAAGATATGGATACGGGGTTAGATATGGGACTCAAATATGTCAAGGCCATAGAGGAATAAGATATAATAAGGATGGAGGGCATGAGGTGGCTAAGGTAGCACAATTAGCATTACAACCTCATTTGAGGCTATTATTAAAGGTTAATTCCTGCACTAATTCCATAAGTTAACAGGTTTATGTTTTACAACTATCCTACCATTGAGGGTAAAAACGGGGTCCTTCTCATACGCTGTTACGCTTATGAAGAGAAGGGTAAGCAAAATAGGTGTATTAACTTACCCGAGTATGCACTCTCAGGTCCTTACACCCGAGTATACCTTAGGGTTGTTCTTACTGATAGAATATAGTTTTGTATAAACATGATCAAGAACAAGAAGCAATTAAATTAGTAAATAAGTACCATATGGCTGGGTATACATCGTTCCTTCAAATAAGAATAATTGGAAGTAGTAGTTGGGAAACAATGGGCAATCTTGAATAAAAATAATAACGAAGGTAGAAGTAAGAATAATAACAATAACAATGCAAATGAGAATGTGTTAACATTGTCGAAGACGCCGGTGCAGATGAAGTGTGACACGTGGAGCGAGGTTGTCGGTGTAGATGAAGCATGACAAGGGGAGCGAGGGTGCAGTGACGATGTTTTTGGATGCATACGAGTGGAAAACGACTGGGAAGACGTCCCCTTCCATGTCTCCACGTGGGCCAATGGCACCAAGTTCATCAAGCCACTCCTAATATTCTTCTCTTGTTCATGGCTTAAGGAAGCACTCTTCCTATGAATCGTTCCGCTCTGAGTCTATTTTTGAATCCACAGTCATCCACATATATGGAATCATGGATTGACCAATTAAAGACTATTATTTCCTAGTCCAAGACCATATACACCAACACAATCTTGATATATATGTTTGAAGAAGGTGTGATTGCGCTATTTGAAGACAGTGAAATGGTGTTATAAAGGGGTGAGACAGTGAAAGCCCAACTTTCATCAACCATGTGAGCCAGTGAGCTGGCGAAACAGTGAAAGCCCAATTGTCCCTGGTTCGCACAGATGTCTCGAGCATGACTTGACTATGAACTATGTATAGGGAAACATTTAATGTTTCTAATTAATGTTAATTTGAAACTTAGCATTAATTCACCTTACAATATATACTATAAATATATTCCATGTTTCCTAAGTTTGTTTCCTGATCTTCGTTGCTTGCCTTAATATGAGGCCAAATAAGGCCTCAAAATTCTTGATTGGTTAAACAAATTGTTGGAAATATTTGATACGTTGATAAAAAGTGGAAAATGAAATGATCTTTCAAACTTTGGCTTAAAACGTATTGAACTGTGTGTAGAAGTATTCAAAAACGACGAACCAATTACTATATCCCTAGCCTAAAGGCAGGGACTAATAAGATGTTTTAAATGGGACTTAGCATGGTGGGTCAGTGGCGACCGTTGAAATCACATATACTTGGGTAGAGTCAACATAAAAAATGGCTAGATGGAGAAAAAAATTGTATTAAATATAAGTACATCACAACACCCACATTTTCATATTCCCTCATTGAGTTGTCTACCATTCAGACAATGGAACCCATAGTATAGGTTGGATCAAAAGTAGTAAATGAAAACTAGTCAATTGTAAAAATTTGTCTCGAGGAAAAAATAATTTGAAAGATAAAACAAACTACAACTATCATGTCATAAGTCTAACTATGCCCCAAAGGATATTGTACTCTAGCATGGCATTGACAAATTCAACCTCTATTAAGACAATTTTTCCCCCTATTTCAACAAGGAATGAGGGGATAATTCCATGAGGTCTAAAAGAGTGAATGCCAAATTATTTCAATGTGGTTGTTGAATAAACAATCTTGGGAAAATCTAGGGCACTTCAACATGACAAGGACATCACACACATAGAAACCCCTTCATCCACTACCATCCTAAAAATGTTTTTTCAATGAGATGAGACCCAAATTTGAAATGTGATGTGATGTTGGAAGTCTTGGCTTGGATTTGTCCAAGTCAAATGCTATTAGAGAAGAATTAGAAGGATTGAAGCCATTAATAGTGGTCAATAATTCTTTACGGTCCATGGGATAAATTTGGAGGACTTCTAAAGAAAACAGGGTGTAAGGGACATTAGTAAGATATTACAAAATAATTTAGTTATGAGCTACCTGAACATTAGGATTATCTGTATACCTTCTTAAAATGTGTTTTGGAAGGCAAGGCATCATATTGATTACCGGTTTCTTTATTTGAAGAGGGGTGAGAAGTTGCGATGTAGATGCTTGTTGATCCTTATATATAATATCAAGAGCCTCATAATTACATACTCTAGAGTAAAAAAATTAAAATTCTCTCCATGCATATATGTTCACATTTCATACATTTCCTCCTTGGGGAGGGGAACTTTGGCTACCCATTGTAGAGGCACAAGGATATTGGAATATCTAGCAATCATTTGATGGTCTTGAGGAGTTAAAGGGTTTGTAATAACAATGGGTTTCTGATAGACATCCATCTGCACCAAAAATAATTGAGCATCCTCCATCTTAGGAAATTTTTGAGTCAAGTGGTCCTCATTACATAACTTGCAAGGGAACTTGATCTTCTTCTTATCTTTCTTGGCCCCATTAGCATTATTAGTATCATTATTCATTATAATCACTTGGTTTTTATTATTTTCTTTTTTTTCCCCCAATTTTTTGGCTACCTTTTGGATTATAAGTCCACACACTGAAAGGACATCAAAGGACTATGCAACACTTAATGTGTTAGTATCTCCTTGTGTAATTGTAGGTATGTTTGAGTATAAATATGTATATGTCCCATTTGGTTCAGTACTTTACTCGCTACAACATTTTCTATGGAACCAGTCACACCATCAATATATGGTATAGGTTTCAACTTAGTAGGGTTGGTTTATTCTTGTGCTGCATTAGGAAAACTCTCATAATGAACCTAAGATCGGGAAAATACCAAGACAAATTGTTGGTCTCTCATTCTCACCTATTCTTTATTAGTTACCCCTAATAGGACCACATATTTGGAAATATATGGTAGAAATGATTTCATAAACCAATTGAATTTAAATTCGTTAAGGTTCTCAACCTCGATCATTTGATGCCTCCTTTACTTGCGAATGTGATCAGATATGTGAGTGGAAGTGTCTCATTGAATGATGTCAAAAGCTCCATCCCTATCATGTATGAGACTGGAAATTTAAAGTGTGTGATAAAAGGCATCACCAAGGATGTGAAGTCACTATATTCCATGAATTTAACCTTGACGTACCACTTTTCATCCACCCTAGAAAGGGTCCACTAGAAAATTCTTAGTCAGATGCTATCATCCATTAGCAAGTTTGATGAACTAAAACTATGAAAATCTCATGACATGATTGGATGGATATTCTCCAAATTTTCCTTCAATATTGGAATTTCTAAAGGTAATTTTGTGGGATCAAAGGGCCCGTTAGGATCATACCACATGTGGTCGTTAGTCAACTTCATTATATTAGGTATGTTCAACATTTCCAAAAATGGAAATCTAGTCTAGGAAACATAATTCCAATTACTGGGAACTTGACCCAATGTCTAATGTTCATCATATTTCCACTTGTGAAAATTCCGTCTACAATGTTTCCACCACTAGAGGGGGGGGGGGGAATTGAATGGGAATCCATTGTTTTGAGGAAATTATCTAGAAAACATATTTCCCATGTTGGGGAAATGATCCCTATTGGCTTACTAGAAGATGGGGTAAAACCACCTCCTAAGTATGGAATATAAAAAAGAATGTTTCCACCTCCAAATGAGAATGTTGGAAACATGGTTGTACGAATCCCTCCCCACACCCCTCCACCCCCCAACATGTTAAAACTAGAAAAAATAGGTGGTATATTAGTATTAAAAGGTAAAATACCAAAGGAGACATTATTGGAACTATAGGGGATGGAGACTAAAGTCTCACCACATGGTGTTACTATGGGAGTAGTGGTACCCCCAATGGAAAATCTAGATACAAACATATTAGTACCCCCAATAAAGATACCATAGGTACATGGATTTGTACCCCCTCACCTGAAGTATTAATAATCTTATTCATAATATAAAATAGGTAAAGTGGATTCAAATGTGAAAATGGATCTCTTTGTGAAAATCCACAAAAATATAGAATAAGAAAACTCTATAGGTTAGTAAGACGTGGATTAAAATTTGCTAAAGTCATATCAGGAATATCGTTGATTCCAGGTGGCTCAAAATAATCCCAAAAAGGATGATACAGAAACATTCTAGGTATATTTCCATCGAAATCCTTTGAAAACTCATGAGAGATAATATCGTTTTGCACCTTTTCTTCCCTTACAAGACTATTCAAGGTATTGTGAATCTTTTGACTCACTTGGTTGTGGATCAAGATTGTTAAACCTCTGATAGTAGTAGGTGGCTACATGCTTTCGAGAGATATGCAGATAATCCTTCAAGACTAATGAGGTGGTTGACCTACCAATTTGAAATTATAACCCTAGTAAAAGAAAAAAAATGATCAAATCCTAGAATGTCTATGCTTTAATCGCAAAGTAACCCACTACAAAATTTCTAAAAGAAAAACAATAGGAAAAATACTCTTTGAAAGACAATTCCCAAATGGTTAGGCCTTGGAACTTAATTTTTGAAGAGTTGATCAAGGAGCATTGTGGAAGACAACATAGGATAAGTATGGATGAAAGAAAACTAATGAAGGTGTGAGAGATAGATATGATAACCCTCATGCAACAACCATGTAAGGTGTAAATACCCTCATGAAGATAGACACCCTCCAAAGGAGTTGAATATAAATTCCATTAAGGTTACCACTTCGCGATAGGAATTCAGGTGAGATAGTTACTGAATAGGTTTCTATGTATCGACAAGGAACATATGAATTATTCCTAGACTTGAAACTTTAGAGAAATGGTGTCAACCCAAGCACTTGCCACTCCAACTAAAGTTTTCATACATGCATACTCCACAAAACAAAAAAGAGAGGGTAAACTTAGTACTTGTTTACATTTAACCTATGCTTGGAAAATGAATTTCAACAAGAGTGTTGAACCCCTCAACTTGAATTTATATTTTCAATCCATGAACATGCTACTTTGATGAGGTATTGTGCATTGCATGTGTAAACTACACTAGTACAATCTGATGTAAAGTTTTAAGGCTAAGTTGAATAGAGTTATCCCTTTCCTCTAACACATTTTCTTGTGTAATTCACTCCCTTGTTCAAGAGAAGCATAGGAGGATATCAAAGTCTCTATGTCAATTTCCTTAGGGTTGGTCTTGTAAGTTTTAAACCTATGAAGTAAAGCAATGCATATAGATTCTTAAGCAATACAAAAATTAATCAATGGCTCATACACAGAATACATAGAGATTTTATACCAGAAACCCTCAACCAGGAAAACCTTTCTTATATTCATTATTCTTGAATTTATCATTCGCCATACAATATATACAATGTTTTTACGTATTCCATAGATACCAAAACCCTAATCCCTTAATCTGGGATTAATTTACAAATCCGCTAAAAATAGAAAAATCTGCTAAAAATACCCAGTTGTCATATCTGACACACCCACACACACACCCATGCAAAGAATATAACACATACCCAACATTCTCCCACTTGTTGTTTTCTTTGCATCCAGGGGTCTAGGGGATTATATAGTCAACAATCCATGGTAGAAATGCCCATTGTTTCTCTACATTAGGAGAACTTTTATGTGCTTACAGACTTTGTCAATGAATATGTAACATTCTTCAAAGTGTCAACCTTTTCCAGCAACACCTTATTTTCCTCAACCATGTCTCTCACAAAGTGATACTGAACATCAATATGCTTTGTCTTCGAATGATAAGCTAGGTTCTTTGCCAGGAATATTGCACTCTGAATGTCATAGTCTAATCTCACTGCTTGTTGTACCAACCCAATACCTGAGCACAATCTTTGTAACCATATTGATTCCTTGCTTGCATGAGTGGCTGCCATGTATTCAACTTCTGTAGTT
>JASDQU010355531.1:0-12002 GCA_032191745.1 Picea mariana
CCACAAAGGGGCCACGCACACACACAACTAGAAATATTCTAGCTCCCATATTTCCTTGCAAGGTAGAGCCACCACTCTCTCTCAAGATGGGTATCCCAACTCTTACAGGTAAAACCAATGAAAAATTATGCAGCATAACTTTACCCATAGCCAGTGTGATGCATTTCTCATTTAGGCCATTTATTTTATAGAATTTCCCCATGACAAATCCCCACTTGTACAATTAATTCAGTTTTTAATTAAATACTTTAGAATTATTCCCCCCCCTTACACTTGCCACTCTTTCCCCCATTTTCACAAGTAAATCCACGTTTTATTTAAATAAAATTTAATTTCCCTCACCCTTCCTAAAAGAACTCCTTAAATCACTCTCAGTTGTCTCTTTATTCTTTGTATTTCCAATTAATTAATGACTGACACCTTACTAAATCCGGGTTGAGTTAAAATAGGAATCTTCTCCTAGTTAGAGTAGTGTTAACTAGACTCTAGATTCCTTTGTATATGTACCCATTCTTTTGGATTTATTCAATTATTACCTTAATTTCCAATTTGGTAATTTCTTGCACATATGTGTATTAAATCAATCGTTAGGTTTATTTTATTTTCCTTGATTTACTTCATCCCCTCATTATTTAATTTATAAATTTAGTTTTTTGTCTTCTTACTAACTTAGAATTGGGCTTAATAAAATTTTATTTGCAAAGTATTAAAATCTTATAGAGATTATAATTAATAAATTCAATCCTTAATTAATTAATTGATTGATTGATTGATTCGACAGTGCTCAATATTTTACAAGGTTAATTATTCACACAGGGTTTCCTAGGCCACCTAGATTCGTTGACTCAAATTTTATTTACTCAACGTGCCCTTCAAGACACACCCTGTGCTCCAAGGGTGTCACTCGCCTTTGACTAGTTTTGGTAGTTGTCCAATCCCTTGAGTCAACATTTCATTCGGGTGATATTGTGAGATACTAATGGATTCTAAGGAATAAGGATGTTGCCTTATTGCGGACCTCTTAGAAATATTCGTGAGCAACTATCTCAATCTTCCCTCATGGCATCGTGGACTTCTTGAACTAGGTAATCGTTAACCTACAATTCAAGCCATGACGAGAGTGCTAGTAGGTTGTGACATGGACGTTGCCACACCTCTCCCTCAATATCTGGTCTATGTGCATGGCCCCTTTACTCCTTATGTGATTCATATTATCAAGAAATCGACAGCCTACATCCATCAACAAAACACTGTCAACGATCCATATATAAAATCATACTATAATGATCATATGTCACATATGCATAAATGAAATACTAAAACCAATACAATCCATTCCCTGACTCAATCCGAAGTCCAAGGAGGTCCATTGATGCCCTTGGCATCCACAATCCATCAATTGTCCTTCACACTCAGGGAAATTCGTCAATAGCATATGTCAATACACATATATCAAATAAAATAAAATCATAATCCATCAACATCATCATAATAATCCATAAGAGAAATAGATAACCATATACTATAACTGGATCACTTTTATGCAAGTGTCCTCAAAGAATAAGCCAATAACATGTGATCACAAGAGCGTGATGTTACATACACCCCCTCTTGTTTTAAACTTCATCCTGAATTTGTATGGTATATCAAATGTAGTAAATAAATTATCTGACAAGATATATACGTCTAAACTATCAAATAAGTAAGGAAACTGTTGACACATATCATATGAATCCTCCCAGGTAGCCGAGCGTGGACTATAATTTTCCCACTGGACCTTGACCTGATTGACTGTTCGACGCTGTAGTTTTCGAATGCGACGGTCCAAAATGTGGATTGGCACCGCCTTGAGTGCACCCTCGTCTGACACTAGCAAGGAACTCATGTCAATCACATGGGAAGGATCACTAACATAATGTCTCAAAACCGATACATGAAAAACATCGTGCACACGCCTCAAAGAATCAGGCAAGGCTAGACAATAGGCCATGGGTCCTTTATTTCCCAAAACTTCAAAAGGTMCCACAAACCTAGGAGAGAGTTTATCACCCTTTCCAAACTTTATCGAGCTCTTATGTGGTTTCACTCACAAGAAGACTCAGTCTCCAACTTCATAATTGCGGTCAACACGATGTGCATCAACAAAATTCTTATGTGGATCTTGCKCTTATTTAATCCTTTGTCTTATCATTTGCATTTCTTCTTCCTTTTATTGGATTGCTTCAGATCCTACCAGGACCCTATCGTCAAGTCGATCCCATCTCAATGGTGTTAGACATGGTCTCTCGTAAAGAAACTAAAACAATGCCATATTAATGGTACTTTGATACTTGTTGTTATATGCAACCTCTACTAGTGGAAAGAACTCTTTCCAATGCTTATGTTTATCCATTACATACATATGCAACTAATCTTCCAAGATTTGGTTTGTTCTTTCTGTCTGCTCGTCGGTCTCAGGGTGATATGTTGTACTAAAGTTCAGTTGTGTCCCCAAGGAAGAGTGGAAACTGGTCCAAAAACACCCTGTAAACATCGTTCCTCTATTGGATATGATCCTTTTAGGCACTCCATGTAATCTCAAAATCTCACTGATAAAAAATCTATCTATTTTTGGCCCCTGGTACGTCATACACACAGGGATAAAATGTGCACTTTTCGTCATAGTTTCAACTACCACGAAAATCGAGTTGCGCCTCCTTGTCGTCAGTAACAATCCAACAATAAAGTCCATCGAAATGACCTCCCATTTTGATTCTAGAATAGCATATGGTTGTAGTAATCCTGTCAGATGTCTATGTTCATCCTTCACTTGCTGACATTCTAGACATCTCTCCATGTAGCTAAATATGTCCACCTGCATTCCTTTCCAGAATAATAAGGGCTTAAGGTCTGCCCTCATCTTCGTGACTCCAGGATGAGCCATGTACATTGCTATATGAGCTTTACTTAATATCAAACTTCTCAATTTGTCATTAGGAGGTATGTAAATCCGATTATTATGCCTCATCAATCCGTTGTTGTCCAATATCCTTCAAACTTTGGTACCAACATGGTGTCTTGTCTGATATTTTTATTAACCCCTTTATACTAGTCATCGTCGAACTATATAGTTAGAATATTTTATCGAAGTTTCGTCTAAAGAGGTATCATTGAGAACATGCATAGTCTCCGACTCAATGCATCTGCTACTATGTTCATCGTTCCTTTAATGTATGTAATCTCAAAATCGTATTCGCTAAGTAATTCTGACCAACGCCTTTGCCGTGCATTCAAGTCACTCTATGTAAATATGTGTTGCAATCCACAATGATCTTTTTTTAGTTCGAATTTCCATCCAATCAGATTGTGTCTCCACACTCTCAAGTCATACACAATGGCCAATAAATCCAAATCCTTTGTTGCGTAGTTCTCCTTATGCTTTCTTAATTTCCTTGAGATGTAAGCGATCACTTGATCGACTTGCATTAAGACTTCACCTAATCCTTCCTTGGATGCGTCTGTGCATACCAAGAAGTCCTTGTCCATGTTGGGGACTTTTAGTATCGGTGTTGTTTTCAACATCCCCTTGAGCATTTGAAATGCTTCCATGCACTTCTTGGTCCATACAAACTTCTTATTTTTCTTCAGCAATTCCATGATCGGATTTGTTATCTTCAAAAAACCTTCGACGAATCGTTGGCAATATCCTGCTAAACCCATAAAGTTCCATACTTCTAGTACATTTGTCGGCACAGGCTATTCCATAATAGCCTCTACCTTCGTTGGATACACAACGATTCCTTCATCGGAGATAACATGCCCTAAGTAATGAATCGTTTCCCATATAATTTGTTTTCTCGTAAACACTTTAGTACCAAGTGCAAATGTTCATCATATTCTTCAGTTGTATGAGAATATATCAATATGTCATCAATGAATACTTTAAAAAAATTGTCCAATTATTCATGGAATACCCCATTCATCAATCTCACAGATACCCTCGGGGTGTTTGTTAGTCCAAACGATAAAAAGGTAAACTCGTAATGCCCAAACCTCATCTTGAAGGTGGTATTAGGAATATCTTCCTCTTTAATTCGTAACTCTTGATAACTTGATCTCAAGTCCATCTTTGAAAACATTGTCGTGCCTTTCATTTGATCAAACAAATAATCTATTCTTGGCAACGGATACTGGCTCTTGATCGTTTCCTTGTTCAATTGACGGTAGTCAATACAAAGTCTCCATGGCCCATCCGTCTTTATTATGAAAATAACAGGTGCACCCCAAGGTGACACACTTGGACGTGTAAGTACTAGGTCCAACAAATCCTTTAGTTTCATTTTCAACTCTTGTAATCGAGTTATGAGATGTCTAGAAAATCCATTTCGGTTTGGATGTATCTGTGTAGAGCCCCACAGTATTTTAGAACCAAATGCCATTCAGAGTCTTTGATACCCAGCTTAGTGTGCAAGGAATGGAAGGTATTGGTGAACTCTGGATATTCCTGGCCCCTCTCTTGCCGCAGTTTGGTCCATATCATGTACTGGTCCTCATAGTTTCCAACAGAGTAGTATTGTTCCTTTACTACATCCACAAAAAAATCCCAAGTGGGCTCAGCCCCATATATTCCAGACTCCTTTGTGGAACTTTTCTCCCAGTAAGTTTCCCACCAATGTTTGACATGGGGGAGATATTTAAGGAGTGCGAAGGTGATATTTTCCCTGTCGAAAAAATTATGAACAGAGAAATAACCTTCTAATAGATTTAACCATTTGTCTAGGGCATCTGCATCTATCTGACCTTCAAATATGGGAATATCAAAATTAACTTGTACCTTGAAAGGAGAGGTTCTTCCAAAGTGGTTGGTTGATGAATATGCGCCTATTGCTATCGACAGGCATTGAAGGATGTGTGAAAAATTCTCCATCATTTCATCCCTCTGTCACATGAGAGCTTGCTTAAGCAATAAATTGATAGAATTGTATGCTCCTTCATTTTTCTTTTCTTCCACCATGGAGGATTTATTGGGCGTGCGAGAGAGACAAGCTCGAGACACAACTTGCTATAATCAGACCTCGTCGGGGACATGCACTGAAAAAAATGATCAAGAGAAGCCTGCTCTGATACCACTAATCCAAATTATTTTCGACACGAAATGAGAGTGGAGATATAATAAATAAATGTACAGATAAATATCATATATCCAATAATATAACAGAAATGTATCATAGATGAAACCATAAACACAGAGATATAGTAATACACAATTTTCTATTAATGAACGAAAATGTACAAAGACTATAAAAATACAGAGTGAAAGACTCGCTAGAATGGTGGCAGCTTATCTCTGAGAAGATATGTGTCCGCTACTCACATTCGCAAGATGGTTATTTTACAATGAGGCTCCAAAGTCCTTTTTGTCATAAATAAAATCCCAAACCCTAACCCCGGAAGATGAAAACCCAACAGTTTTGTGGACCCCATTTTTGGTAGTTTGGTGTATCAACTTCCCAGGGGTGTAACTTTCGCATACGATCTCTGTTTAAGGCACACAATAGTGCATTGGAAAGGTATCTTTGAGGATATTCATTTAGAGGGCTCAATCAGAGCCTTTGGATATCATTGAGAAGAGGTATCCCAAAAAAACTTCATTTAGGCCCTCAAAATGGCCCGAGAAGTTAAAAACTGCTAAAAATAGTAAATTACGAAAATTGTCAAAAAATTGTTTTGAGCCAGTTGGAAAAGGTGGGTGGCCACCGATATCCACTTGGATCACCACATGTCAGTGGGTTTCGGACCTACCAAATATTGAAATGTCATTTGGAATGTGACATGTGTCACCTGTTTGAGTGGGCCACGTGTATGTTTCTAATGTTTCGCCACGGGGACCTCCTCTCGTGTATGGGTGGTGGGGTCTTGATGATCCTAGTGAACACATAGAACCAGTTGTGATGTCTGGAGAATCAAAACTCTAGGATAATGGTTCATAAGGGAATGAAAGGAAGAACTTTCAAAATTTTCACAACGTTGAGGTGACGAGATGCAATGACGTCACCAAAGTTGACATGGAAGTGTTCGGAGATTAACGGTTTGAGAGAACTAGGGTGTAATGATGCACAAAATCTCGAAGCCCAAATTTCAAAATCTCCAAGGCTCTTAAGTCCTGGAGCTCAGATTCCTGAAGTTCCATAGTGGGTGTAAACCATTAGATCTTGGGTAGTCGTGGATTGTTGATCTACCCTACTTTGCGAGCTCATTAATCTAGAACTCTGAGAGATTGTTGACATGTGCTTTGAAAACTTCTGAAGCCAGAGGTCTGAGGTCCTAAGTAAGCACATATCAATCTAGCACTTGGCCACATCCTATGGTCACATGGGTTGGGGGCTAATATAAAGGGGCTAGTGCCTGAAAATTGTTGCAGAACAGAGCAAAACTCGGAAAGAAAATATCTATGGGGATTCTTGATTGATCAGGAATCGCGGAGAATGAAATATGAAAGTTTTCTTGCATCAGATTGGATTATGAATACTGTGGAATTTGTTAAGGACTGATGGAATGACAAATTTTGGTTGACTGCACATTGTGTTGTAGAGTTGACGATTGTCAGAACCGTATTGAATTTCCACTTAGTGCAGAGAAATGGAGGAGGAACATAATGCTTCCAATTCAGATAATGAAGTTAGAGGAATGGACGTCCGTTTGGGAGTTGAATGATCAAACTCCAATGGGCATGGAGAAGAGATAGATAAGGAGGGAAAACATGATGAAAATCATTGAAAGATTGCAGAAAGATGTCCAGACTCACCAAGTAGATAACATAAAGCCCATGAAAGTCAGGGATCAACAAAGAGAATTCAACATAAAGTTGGTACAGAGCCTGGAAAGGATAGAAAAAAATTGGATAAGGAGAGTGACTCCAGTAAATCAGGAAGTTACAGGTCCCCTGATGATAAGAGGAAATAAAGGAGTGTTGGCAGACACCATCATCACTCCCAAGGACACTACAAGAGGAGGGCACACAGTAGTTCAAGCCCATCTCCTACCAGAAAGCACATGAAATGTGGAGTGGATGAACTGAAGGGTGAAATGAACAAGATTAAGCCTACTATGTTTGATGGAGATCACAAGAAGGAGGACAACGCAAGAGACATGGTTTCTTGGCATGAGGAAATATTTCCAACTACAGAATTACTTCTCTCATGTTGAAGGGATAATTGCAATGTATCAACTAAAAAGAAAGGCATCCATGTGGTGGGATTAACTTGTGCAGGTGCAACACATTAAAGAGAAAAATGTTACTTGGAAGGAATTCAAGAAGTATTTCGGAAAGAAATACTTTACTAAGAGATACTATGATAAAAATATGAAAGAGTTCTTTGAACTCAAGATGAGAAGCACGACCATTGTTGAATATGAACAAAGGTTTTTAGAATTATTGAAGTATGTCCCTTTCATAAAAAACGAGAATGTTAAAATTCAAAGGTATCTTAGTGGACTACCATCTCCCATTAGTGAAAAGATCCAGTATGATGATCCTAAAACTATGGAAGAAACTAAAAGGAGAGAAAAATGCTTATATGAGTAGCAAAGAGAAAAGCCCACTTTCTAGAAGGATTGGGAAGACAAGAAGAAATTCAATATGGATCAGAGGAAGAAGGGAACCAAGCCATCATTTTTCAGAAATATCCCTCAATGACAACTAGGTTTTAGAGAGACTAGGAAGGCTGAAGTAGGTGGTAAAATGCTAAGACAACCACCTATGGAATGTTGGGGTTGTAAAGGAAATCATAGGTATAGAAATTGCCCCCATAAAAGTGACAAGGTGAGATTTGTCCACAATGTTCAGTAAGCATAAATAGTGGAAGACATGGGCAGTAGAATACCAAGGATCTATGCATCCCTTGACAACAAGAAAGCAAAATATTAATCACATATGATTGAAGTGGAAGGTATGATCAACAACCAAACTATTACTATTTTAATTGATTCATGGGCTAGTCATAGTTATATAGATCCTAGAATGGTGGAAATTTTTCATATTCCAAGAAACAAGAATGGAAAATATTGGTTTGTGAAGTTGGCTACAGGGACCAAAAGAAAAGTTACTAAGTTGGTTAATTTCTGTCCAATGGACATGAACGAGCTGGGAACAAGGGTTGAATTGAACATATTACCTTTAGGTTCCTATGATTATATAATGGGGATGGATTGGTTGGATCAGAACCATGCCATATTAGAATATCATAACAAGGCATTCACTTTTCTAGATGAGGAAGCAAACCAAAGAACAATCCAAGTAATTCTCAAAGCAGTTTCTATCAGAGAAATCTCAGCAATGCAGATGAAGAAGTGCTATAGAAAAGGCTGCCAAATATTTGCAGCTCATATGGAAGAAGAACCTAAGGGTAAGGTGTTGAATATTGAAGACCATGTAGTATTAAAGGATTTTGAAGATGTATTCCAAGAGGTATCCGGTCTACCCCTGAAGAGAGATATTGATTTTTCTATAAACCTAATGCTTGGAGCAGCTCCAGAGTAAAAAATGCCTTACAGAATGAGTACACCAGAGCTGAAAGAAATGCAATTGCAGCTTGAAGAACTTTTGAAGACGGGGTATATACACCCAAGTATATCACCTTTGGGTTCCCTGGTCCTTTTTGTGAAGAAGAAATATTGGACATTGATATTGTGCATAGATTTCAAACAGTTGAACAAAGTGACTATTAAGAACAAGTATCATTTGCCAAGGATTGATGATCTCTTTGATCAGTTGAAGGATGCCAAGATATTTTCAAAAATAGATCTCAGGTCAGGGTACCACCAAGTATAAAGGATGACTAAAACATCAAGACCACCTTCAGAACAAGGTATGGTCATTATGTATTCACAGTGGTTCCATTTGGGTTATCAAATGCACCCGTTGTCTTCATCTGCTTAATGAATGATGTATTCAGAGAATACCTAGACACATTTGTCATAGTATTTTTGGATGACATCATGGTGTATTCCAAGTCGAAGGAAGAGCATGAACATCATCTGAGGATTGTGTTGCAAGAGCTAAGAGAGCACCGACTGTATGCCAAATTGAGAAAGTGCTCATTCTATCGAAAGAAGATCCATTATTTAGGGAATATTGTTTCAAAAGATGGGATAGCCATGGATCATGAGAAGACAAAATCCATCAGATAATGGCCAGCACCAAAGAATGTGTCAGAAGTCAGATTCTTTATGGGTCTAGTTGGCTATAAGAGAAGGTTCATTGCAAGCTTCTCAAGGATAGCTCACCCCATCACTTCCTTGAAAAGGAAGGAGAATAAATTTCAATGGATAAAAGAATGTGAGAGAAGCTTATAACAATTGAAACAATTGTTAACCAGTGCTCCAATCCTAAGGATTGCAGATCCGAATGAAGATTTTGTAGTGTGTACAGATGCATGCAAAGAAGGACTGGGGGGAATCCTCAGCCAGAATGGGTTTGTAAGATGCTATGAGTCCCGAAAATTCAAAGAGCATGAAAAGAACTATGAAACTCATGATTTGGAGTTGGCAGCCATTGTACATGCTCTAAAGAAATGGAGACATTACCTCATGGGAAAGAGGTTTGAACTGAGAAAAGACCATAACGGTTTGAAGTATTTGTTTGATCCTCCAAACTTAAATGATAGGAAGGGTATATGGTTGGAATTCCTTTGTGAGTATGACTTTTATTTCAAGAATATCAAAGGAAAGGAGAACAAAGTGGTTGATGCACTCAGCGGAAGAGTGCATGAACTACATGCTACGACCATTAGCATGTATCAAACTGATACTAAAGGCATAATTTCGAAATCTACAAATGCATATTTGCAGTACATGGAATTGGTGACTGATCCAGGGGATCAAATTTTGCTCAAAATTCAAAGTTCTTGGAATCACTTCAAATCGAACAAAAGCGTAGGCCTTGTCGTCACGAACCCAACGCAACTCATTTGGGTTCAAACGAACGTTGGATGAGAGAGATATCGCATTCTGTTCAAAACGACAAACATGTAAAAAAAATGTGTTGACTATACAGTCTGTACAGTCCATACAGATGCTGACATGGCAGACTGTATGACACGTGGCAGAGCCATATGACACATGGAAAATCCATACGACACATGGAAGGTGTTGGTTGGTAGGATTGTGGACGAGTTGGCATATGACATGTCTCATTGATGGCGAATGAAATGCTGACACGTGGCCCACTCAGTGGCTTCCATGTGTCACCCTGGCGTTGGCTTAAAACTTATGTTGTTGGCTAGATTCGACCCTGCGACCTCCGGGCAGGGGTAAATCATTGGGAAGGGCCACCCAACCAGTGCGCCACCACATGTTTCTTATTATATATATGGCAATAAATCTATTTAAATTGAAATGTGTTGTGTGTTGGGGCGCGGTCCGGGCCGAGGGTTAGCCCCGGCCCCCGGTCTTATGTATATACAATAGAACCTCCAGTGCATGCCTCCGACCATTTATCATATAGCCCTTTTAATATGATCCCTGGTATTATGTGTATACGATGTGACCACGAGCGCGCCTTTCTGACCATTTAAACCTTTGGCCCTTTATATATATGCGCGCGGTCATATGGTGGACCATGTGCCCTCGGCCTTGGTGGTTAGGGGCTAAAGCGCGTAACCGTCCTACAGTTTGCACCGATTGTGCGGTTGCACTGGGTGTTGGGTTTTTACACATATATGCGTGTGGGGGCTAGGTTGAGGAGGCAAGGGTGCATTTTGGCGATCTAGAGACAGCAAGTTTGAAGGGGAACTTCCAGGAAGCCTATCTTCTTCAATTTTTGGCCAAATGAGGTGCCGAAAAAGCCTAGCTAGGGGTTTTTGGATGTTCTGAAGCCATTGGAGCCATCTATTTGGCATTTTTAGCATTGTAAAGAATATATTTTATCACTCTGAGAAAATAATACAAAAGATCCATTGGAAGTTGGACCAGGAGATGTAGCCCAAGAGAGGGGTGAACTCCTTTATCATTTGTTGTGTTATGTGTTTTCTATTCACTGTTATTTGAGGATGTTTATATGCATCTTGAATGTGTAATTTCTATAAAAGTTGTGTTTGAAAAATTGATCCATTTGAATTTGAACACATGAATTAAAACTTGCAAATATTTTCAAGAATACAAGTCTTCTTCATTTTTAGATCAAGTTGGTATCAGAGCATAGGTTTTTGAAGACTTGATTATTTGCAAGTGTTTTGTTTTTTGATGCTCACAAGGTTGAAACTCACAAGAGGACAAGGTCAACTTGTAGAGCCAAGTTCTCATCCTTCAAGAAGAAAGATTATATCATCACCGCAAGCTTCAAGGAGGCATTCACCAAGTATGGCTCATGAAGAGAGTCATGAACATATTCATACAGAAGATGAAGATCTCAGAAAGGATTTCATGGAAATGAGAGAAATGATGAAACTCTTGATGGAAGAAAGGAATACAGGGTTGCAAGGTGAAGGCTCCAATCCTTCAAAGAACAAGGGAGATAGTGGTGATAAAATTCCAAATGGAAATGGAGGGAATGGTGCTTCTCCACCACCCTCACCTCCATCTTCTTCTTCTTCTTCTACCAGTTCAATACCTCTTCCAAATTATCCAAAAGGACATGGTAAAACTCCTTCACAAAGTCCTTTGTTAAATCTTGATATTAAATTCGAACTGCCAATGTACAATGGAGGACAAATGCTGAGAAATTAGATAATTGGATTCGTCAGATTGAGGTGTATTGTAGGATACAAAAAATTCAAGAAGATGAAACTAAGATTCAACTTGCTTCTTTAATATTGGATAGTGAAACACTCATTTGGTGGGAAGCCGAGACTCAAGAGAACATGAAGAAACATGGTAAAATTTTAACCTCTTGGAATGATTTTATTGTTGCAATTAAAAAACAATTTTACCCATTGTCATAAATGAAAAAGGATACTATGGATTGGCAAAATTTTAGACAAGCTAAAGGAAAAAATGTGCAAAGATTTACTCAAGAATTTAGGAGA
>JASDQU010355532.1:0-12002 GCA_032191745.1 Picea mariana
TGCATGGTTATTCTTCTTGTGATCTTGGTTATTGCAACACTTGTGTATGGTATTGCTGCATTGTTTATGGTTCAAGTACATGCTAAATGAAATAAACTACATGTGCATGATCTAAGCATTAAAATTCAATAGACTCTTCTTGGGTACAGTCTATCCACAACTTGTCAAATTTGGGAAACTTGCTCCTTGTGCAAATACCTTGAATAAATGGGTCCCAAGAGGAGTGAAATCCATTGAGTGTAGTGGTCACAATCTCTGCATCGTCTAATGAGTCTCCAATAGTTTCTAACTAGTCCTTAATCTGTGAGATTCTCATGAAGTAGTTGGAGAATGTTTCTGACTTGCTCATTTTCACGTTTTTGAGTTGATGTCATAGAGTAAGCTTCCAACTAGTATTCTTTCTTTCATAAAGTCTGGTGAAGGCATCAAACATTTCTTTCGATGTCTTCATTTATGATACATTTGGTATCAAATGATCCTTAATGGATTATGTCAAGATCCTTTTGGCCTTAACTTCATTCTTCCTTAACTTTTCTTTGGATTTCACTTATTTTGGTTCTAGAAGTACCTATTTGACATGATCCAATAAATCATTCTCTTCTAGAATAGGGAGTACCCTATGCTTCCAGGATCTGAAGTAATTCACTCCATCCAATCTATCTTCAACTCTCATATTGGTACTCATTTTCTCCGGTAGAAACCCTAGATCTGAGAAATTTCAAATTTTCATACTTTCACCAAACTGCAAACTGAAGGTTGTAGGGTGTGTGCTAGGGTAGGGGGAACTTCCCATTGAAGAAATTAAACCCAAAAATATTAGTATAATGCTCAACGAGCTTGACAAAGAGAGTGTGTTGTAGCGGTAAGGTCACTGCAACTGCAGTGGAAAGTTACTGCGACAAAAATGATCTTCCTTCTAGTGGTTAGACTATTATGAAGGTAACCAAATTTGATACCATGTTAGATTTTATTCACTTTTATAGAGAAATTAGGTTTACTAGTATATTTAGATATTATTTCACATTAGCATGTATATCATGTATTGAAAATAAGAGCAACGATAACAAGCACAAGAAGACACGAGAATTTATCTTGGGAAAACCCCAAAAAGGGGAAAAACCCAACCAACCTTTCTTAGAGAGATTCCATCCAAACAAGTCCAACCATGAACCAACATATAAACCCTATCACAATGGATAGCTAAATATACAACCATAAATACCAGCCTAGTTGTAGCAGCAACACCATACAAGAGTAGTGCACCTCTTCTAAAGGTAGCGCACAAGAGAGAGTTACCACAAAGATTGAACAATAAGAATTGTCTGCTATTGTACTGAAACTGTTGCATCACCTTCCTTTTATGTGGATGAGAGAGTGTGAGTGTGTGTATCAAATGAGCCAAGGAGACTTGTATTCATAGTCTTCTTGTCCTCCATATTGGGACGACTTATCCTCTGGGATGTTGTCACTTCATTATTATTTATTCTTCTAGGCCGACTTGATGTAGCCAAAGCCTGAGATTCATTCACAAGATCAAATAGACCATGAAAAAACAGGAGAATGGAAAAATAACTCTCTTGTATTCCTTCTCCATCCTAAATATTACAATTGAAGTTCAATCCCTTATAACTACTATCTGGGATTTTTGAAAACAACTAATTTTAGAAAAACAACTATTTTTTAGAAAAACAACTAAATTTAGAAAATTATCTCATGAATCTAAAATTGACCGCTAACTAAGAGATAACTAGTGTGACACTATTTTTCAACTCACTTGCAAGTTTTTGTCAAGACTTGACAAAAACCTTAAAAGTGCACATGTTGTAACTCTGAAAATATAGAGATTCAAAATCTTAATTTTGATTAAAGATACCTCACTCTTTCCTCTTCCAATGTTGTAATTTCCATGAAATCCAAATATTCCAAAAAAAATGTAGCGAAAAATGGTTAGATGACTCATTTAAAAGAGCAAAAGAAAGGATCCCCTGCGATGATACCAAGTGTCATTAACTAAATAGCCAAATAAATATGAAAATGGCCCAATTTTGTAGTACTACATCAAAATTGAGTTGAAAATTGAATAAAAGAGAGCTTCTTCGAGGCTTCAACCTCCTTTTACAATATATAAATGTACAATATAAGGCGATCATTCAAATGAGTCCCTTTGATAGGAGATAAAGAGGGTTAGAGGGAAATAATAATAAGTTCGATGACTATAATTAATGTAATGATAGTGAATGAGGGTTATGGTTAGAGGATTATCTAACACACATTGAGAACTTGGTTAACCCAACGAGATCACATAATGACTACTTAAGGTCATGAATGTCCTTAGGAAAATATTATTCACACTAACATTTGAACCTCCTTAATCTATAGTTGGGGACACAAATAATAAAAGATGGTAAAACAAAACAACCTTGAGACCATATGTCAATCACTTTGATGTTGATACATTTGGTTAAATATTTGACTAAGTAAAACACATTCCAACATCCTCATTAATTACACTTTGGCAAATATGTATTCAAAATAATGGCCAAATAAGCGTTAGATAAATCCCTCCCTGATGTTAATTTGGGTAAGGAATACAATCATGACCATAGATTATAGTAACCCAATTATGAAGATGTGCATACAAACGAACAAGAATGAGTCCTTTAAACTTAGCCTCAAAGGAACCTACACAAATTTCACATGAACTTCTTCAAAAGTAGTGAAGCAACAAAAGGTTTCCACAATTGAGCTTATTCACAAGATGTCATTGTTATCAAAGAGCATTCTCTAAGAAACAACAATGATGGTGATTGTTGCCGCCTTTATACACACCTCGGGTTTAACATGGAAAAAATTCTAACCATTGGGTGTGTCCTTGGGGACAAGTCTCGAGTCAAGGTCTTGTCACCTTATCCTCGACTCCTCTATAGAGGCCAACTTCTAGCGAAGCCAAGGGGGGTAGTCCCTAAAGGAAAAAATACTAAGGCTCAAAACTAAATTTAAGCAATTAGTGTTCTAGAAGTTTATTACAACAAGGAAAATACACAAGATAAAATTTAGATCAGCAACATATAATTTTCATTCACCATAAAATTGCTTATAAAAGAAGTACTTCAATTCAACAATGTACTTGCATAAAATATAATTAGATAAATGTAGTTGCTAGCAAGTAAAAAAAAAGGATACTTCAAGATAAAGATAATGCTTTGTAAAAGTGAATACTTGAAGCAAATGGCTTCTTAAAATATAGAAATTGAGACCAGTGCTAATAATGAGGTCATGTGTTATGAATTTGAGTATGTAGAGTACCCTGTGGAGATGTCTTTGAATTTTTTAAAGTCGATTAAGTGTTGAGTGGTTATTATTATGAATGTTTGAAAATAAACTAAACTAATGTGTGGCCTCTCCAGAGGCTATGTCTTTTCTTGGAAATTTGTGGAGAACTTGTTGAATCCCAAAGACTTCACCAATAAGCTCAATGAAGGTGTCAGAAGTCCAACACGGGGATAACCTAGATCTCAAAGTTCTCGTTTGACTTCACACACTCCCTTCATGCGATTTTCCTAACATCAAGATAACTCCTTTTGAGATATTCCTAATTAATCTATTCCACATTGACCAACCCCGGTTCTGATGAGTTCCCCAAATCGACCTAGGCTCGCAAGGGTTCATAGCATACACCGGGGAGCTGAGGGGAAAGGTTTATTTTTTGAAAAATAAAATAAAGACCGAAAGAAAATTGCATAAAATAAATGTGAGACTAATTACTATTGTCTGCATTGTCCAGCATCTTTTTAGAGGAGCTAAGGGGATGGGTTTATTTGCAAAATAAAAGATATTGCAAAATTGAAAGATTGCAAAAAAGGAAACTAACTAAGCAATTACGAATTACTTTGCATAAACCAAAAATATAATCTAGGATTGTTTGTGTAGTGTTTGTGATTGATTTTATTGGTGTTGTTTATTTTATTATTATCTTTTTTAGAGTAGTGAAATGAAAAACACATGAAACACACCACGAAAATGGGACACAAAGACAACTCATACCAGGGTAGGGGGGATTGAGGTGGGAGATGTGTATCCCACTAATTTATTTGAGGTTGCAATGATTTTTTGAAGAAGGTTTGTGGACCTTTTATTAGTGGGAGACCATCAAACTTACAAAATGATACAAAAGAATGATTTAGAAGAAAGGTTAGGTGCCTCGGGTGGTCTCGAAAGGTCTAATTCCTTGAAAACAGGAAGCATTTCCCCTTGGTTGTTCACTAAACCTGAAAAAATATCAAGTTAATGTGGAGGAAAATTCCCCAAATTACTTTGGGACAACCTGCAAAAAATATGTTAGAAGATGGGCAAAATTTATTCAAGAAAGCCTATGATAAACTAGTAAGTTAGAAAGCAAAAAAGCAAGATTTAGACACACTTTCTTAGTGGTTTTGTTTGTGTTTTTAGGACAGCAAACAAAGTGGCACTAAGTGTGCCAAATATGGATTTAATGTCCTTAGAAAATTAACTACTTTTAGCCTTTTAAAATTTGAAGAAAGAAAGCATGATAAAAGTAACTTTTCTTATGCTAGATCTAACTTTTAAAAATGAAACTTTAAGGTACAAAACTAGATATAACTTTTATTTGCATGCAATAGAAGTTTACTTTAGATTTAACTTTGAAAGAGATAAAAATTTGATCTTGCATTCAAGTAAAATGGTAACCAAAGAATATGTAGAACTTTTGTGAGAAAGAGAAAGAGATTAAGCCTGTAAGGTGGAACTTCTCCTGGGTTATGGAGTATTTTTAGTGTTTATGCAGAGGGATTTTTTCACTTAAAGCCTTCAAGCATGTTAGGGATGCACAAGGAAAATCCTTTCACTTCTTGGAGGATGAATAACTTGAAAGTAAAATGCCTCACAAATTGGTGTGCACTCCCTGTTGGCAGCAGACCGAAGTGGGAAAGAAAGGGTGCACAAAGAAGAATGACAGCTGGAAGAGAAATCGTGGGAAAGAAAGCATGCAAGAGGAAAGCGACAACTGGTAAGAAGCATAGCACACGTGCATGCAATAAGGAGGTGACAGCTGGAAGGAAGCAAAGCACGCATGCAGAGGAGGAAGACCTAACGACAATAGAGTTAGGGTTTTTGTAAGGTTTTGTGTAAATGGTTGAAGAGCATGATAGATATATAGATAGATACATAGGTATCTTAGAGGAGGTTCGATTGTTTTTATGTAATGTTTTTTATTATAAGAACTACTTTTGTAAAGTGATTGAGCTAGAGAGAAGGGGAGAAGGTAGATCTTGAGGATTAGATCACAAGTCGAGGAGCCTGGTGCGATATAGTTCGCCTCATAGATATCTTACCCATCCGAGGAGAATTGTAAGCGCACGGCGCGAGATTGCAGAACTACCATAATAAGAGAGCCGAGAGCCAGATCTTTGTAGACGTAGCCTAGGAGAGGGTGAACCACAGTAATACCTATGTAATGTGATGAATGCATGCATATCTTTGTCATACTTTTATTAGTTAAACGTTGTGTGTAATGAATGAATGAGTTATTATATTGCTTGGTTAATTGTTGTTGGGATATAATGAAAAGATACCACGGAGGTCAAAATATAAAAGAGAATAACAGTAGTTTGTAACACAAGTTAGAATAAATGGCTCAGAATATAGATCCCATATATCATACTCAATCCTAGGCTGTAAACACCTGAGTCTTACAGCCACCCATTTAAAGCTATCTCGGGTGATACTGCGCAGTGCATTTTGTGTATTGCGTTGCCTTCTGGTTTACCAGAAGGGCCAATAGTTTTAGGCTTTGTTGGTACCTTTAAAGATATGAACCCTGGGTCAACAACGCAGGAAGTAGGGAAGAGTAGTCAAGCAAACCAACAAATGGTTTTGTTGTCATGTTAAGAGGAACAAGAGAGGACTGAGTAGATGAGATAGAATGCATGAGAAAATAATGAGTGAAACCAGAAGACCGTTGAGCCACTAGAAGGGAATGTTGAGACTGTGGAACCCCACGAAAGTAGAAATCAAAGGCTGGATGAAAACTAAAGAGCCAGAGTTTTCCCAGAATGACAAGAGAAACCCTAGAATCACACCTCACAAATATTTGGATAAATATGTGTTTACATATTTACACGAAGTCTTTTTCTGTGATTTTCCCCACCTACTGTAGGAGTGGATACTAAGGTTGAAATATAACCACTCAACGAACCGGATCCGACCACTAGATTGGACCCTAGTACAAGTTGAGCAGTTACAGCAGGTGAACAACAAATTCACCCACCCAGTCAACTTTTGGCTTGACAGTATTGTGTCAGGATTCATCAAAGAGTTTGTAGTCGACACAGCGAAGTCATACAGTGCAGCAGAGCAAGAATTTCTACGCGGACCCCGTGGAAGGTACATTCGATCAATGTATACTTCTATTAAAATACTGCTATATAACAAAGGGGTAATGACAATGGACTCAGACGGCTAGACTTCCCTGCGTGCATGGGGGAAGGGGGGAAGCACTGACAGAGAGAGGATAGATGGACAAAGGTGAGGATAAAAAAAAGAAGGAGGAGGAATTCTTGGAGCCAATCTTGATGGATGATGACCATCTTAAGTGGATCTTGGCGCCATCAGGAATGACGCATAGCGGATTACCCTACCAATATAAGGTGAATACCAAGAAGAGAGTCGTAGCCACAAGGGAGGGCTTGGCAAGTGATGAGGAAGAGGTAGAGGATCTTCAGGCTGTGGATCAGATTGAGGAAATCCTGAGAGGAAAACAAGAGGCCCAAGAATGGGAGGAGAAGATAGCCATCCTTTCCAAATTAATGTGAGTGTGGAACCCATAAACCCATGTGCGACCAATACACCAAAGAGAACACCATCATTTAGACAACTCAATCTCAGAGGAAGTCCAGCAGCAAGAAGTACATCTACCATAGGAGAAACAACTGGAGGAGCCAATTCATGCAGTACTAGTGAAGTATCTACACCGCGCGATGGAGGTAGCAGTTCAGTATTTAGAATGGCAGGACACAATCCCACTGTCAGATTACCAGAATTTTGAGGAGAAGCAGTAGAAGACCCTAAGAAGCATTTGTTCATTTGTGCAAATATCTAGGAGGCAAAACAGATCACTGATGAAGATACCAAACTTGCACAGCTAGCAATCATGCTAAGATACCGCGCACTAGACTGGTACATGATTCTAGACACGAACAGTGCCCCTGGGATGACGAGGACACTGGCAGACATTAAGAAGCTATTGATTAATGAGTTCCAGAAGCTGAGCTCAGAGGATCAGTACATGAACGAGATGATCGAGATAAGATAGAAACCAGGAGAGTCTGTATGGGAGATTGACCAAAGATTCAAGCGATTGAAGGGGAATTTAAAATACCTTATGACCGAGATGCAGCACCGGCACCTGTTTTTCAACTCACTACTCCAACACCTAAAATATCCATTACGACAGCAAAAGTTTTAGACGCAAGCCGAGGCTCTACAGATAGCCTTGCAGCTAGAAGAGAACTAGTACCAGCAGACGGACCCAGCTATTGAAGAATTGAAGGAGGATTTGAAGAACCTAACATTTCAGTTGAACCAGAATAAGAACAAGGACAAACAAGAAGTAGTTTGGTGCACCACATGTAGGACGAAAGGAAACCACAAGAACGAATGTCCAACATTCACGCAGTATATGGAAATAGGCATGCCAAACCCGCTACCACGAGGAGGATTATGGTGCGAAATATGCAAGAAACTGGGTCACGACCCTTATCACTACACGATGATGCAGAAGTACCAAACAATTCCAAAGAATTCTTATTGCACCTTTTGTAAGTTGGTGGGCCATGACGACAAAGATTGCAAAACTATGGAGTTGATGTGGGAAAGAACATCAAACGCATACAAGGTACAGGCTGAAATGATGACTAGGCAAGCAGCACCATAGTTCAATCAAGCCCCAACTCCATACAAAATTGTGCAGCAGCAGTACAATATTGTGCAGCAACCATACAATAATGCACAACCATAGTACAACCCGACGCAACCCCAGTATAATATCATGCAATATAATCAGGCACCACATTACAATGTGTCAAGAGGGGACCGAGTAGGCTATCGAGGAGGAGGACAAGCCAGAGGAGGTTTCGGATGTGGAAGAGGACCAGTCACATGTCACAACTGTCAACAACCGGAACATTATGCAAGGGAATTCCCACTGCCGCTAGCGACTTGTATGTATTGTTGCGCACCGGATCACGAGACAGAAGAATGTCTGACACTATTAGTAAAGATCCAAGAAAAGAGGAACAAGAACAACCAGAATGTTCAATGGATTTCAGCCGAAGCAAGGGAGGATGGAGAGAACATCAATATAGTCACTCGTGGAGGAACGAAAACAGGAAACGACGCAGTCCAACAGGAACCCGCATAGAACCAATGGGTAAAGAAGAACATCAACCCAAGGAAGTAGTTTGACACGCCCAAAGAAAATGAGACTTTTAAGGAACCTAGACAAGAATTTCAGAAGGTGGACACAGCGTCGACTTCCACTGCGCAACCATCCCATGAAGCCCCAGAATACGAAATGTTGCCATCATTGGATCATACCAACGGAACGCTACCCAAGGGACAAGTAAGTACTATCAAAGACTTTTTGCAATCATGCATAAAAATGTTAAGTGATCCTTCATCTGTGAAAATATTGCAAAACATCCTAGTGAAATGTAGCAGCGAGACGGAACAAAAGCTAGAACCAAAAATTGTCAATCATCTACACACAAGAAGAAGAACAAGTAGGGAATTTAGGCTGAATGCTAACATTGGGATTTCAGTATGGGAGACATCATATTGGACCTAGAATCTGAAGTGAATGTGCTACCCAAGAAAACCTAGAAATGCATGGGAGAACCAACATTGGGATACTCAAATGTCCAATTAAAACTAGCAAACCAACATAGGGTCCTACCAATAGGGAGACTGAAAGGAGTAACAGTATATCTTGATGGAGTGTGCACTAAGGCAAAATTTGAAGTCATCGAAATAGTAGATGGCACAACACCGTACCCGACACTACTCAGCCTGGATTGGGCATTTGACAACTAGACCATAATCAACTTGAAGACAAGAAAAATGACATTTGAATCCAGATATTACAGGTTCATAGCACCACTAGACCCATCAGAAGGGGAGAGGTTCGTAGAACCCACTTGCCTGGACTTAGAGGAGATCGGCCAATTGTACACAACAATTGCACATGAGGAGGATTACGTAAACCCAATTGTAGACAGGGTACTCAGTTAGCACAAAATTACTTCATGCACAACAGATTTAGACAGCGGGCTAGAAAACTAGCAGCAGAGACTACACGAAGTATCCATGAGAATATGTGCAAGAATATACCACGCAGTATGGTGGATAGATATARAAATCAAAGAACCACCCAGTTTCCATGGACTAAATGATTTGGAAACATTCTTGACACAATATGAATATGAAGTATTAGAGAACCAGAGGCTACTATCACTGGACTTAGCACTCAAGGCCACACCCGCAAGATGGTGGGGCACACACAAGGAGACTATCACAAACTGGTACCAATGTAAGCGGTTATTGCGCATAAGGTTCAGCACAGAACATAAAAACAACAAACAATGGAGATATGAAGGAGTAGGGACACCAGTGAAACACTTGGAGGAGTGTAAAACGTTGTGGAAAATGACACCACCAGAGGAATGGCCTCACCACTTCATTCACACTTTAGAGGGCATACCAGCGAGCTGGTATACAGATTAGGAGTTGCGCAAAGGAACTACAACATGGACAATAATGCAACATAACTTTACCGTCACTTTCTCATTCAAGCATGAGAACCCCAACATAGATGGAGCCCTAAAACGAATCAGAGGAGTCATATTCATTGAAGAGCTGGAAATAGAACTTATTACCAAAGAGCAACAGCGAAATAAGCAGACAGTCAAGGAACTACTGTCATGTTACCATGTACAGGAGGAAGCACCAGACGAAGATGACCTGCATGACATTCAGATTGAAGAAGTAGAAGGCAAAAGAGATGTGAAGGGACCACCCATAGAATCCAAAGTTATTTCCGTGCCAATTAAGGTAAATAAAGTCAACATCGGAACAGTTGAACATCCCAAAATGGCCAGCATTGGAGACTATTGGGATGAGCCAACAGTAGAAAGCATCACATAGTTGTTGTGTGAATACAACGACTTGTTTCCTACAACATTTATAGAAATGAAGAGCATAGCAGGAGAACTGGGAGAGATGAAGATACCTCTCAGACCTGAAGTGAGACTGATTAGATAGCGACCATATAGACTGAACCCCATATATAAATAGAAAGTTAAAGAGGAGATCGACCAGATGCTCGAAGTCGGCATAATCGAACCAGTCGAGGAATCAGAATGGATAAGCTCAATGGTCGTACAGGACAAGAAACAAGGAAGAGGGATTAGGATATGCATTAACTTGAGAAAGTTGAATGATGCATGCCTACACGACCCATTCCCTACATCGTTCATGGATGAAGTGTTAGAGAATGTGGGGGGACACGAAGCTTACTCATTCACTGATGGATTCTCAGGCTACCATCAGATTAAGATAGCACAGGACGACAGATACAAGACCACGTTCGCGACGGAATGGGGATCTTACCAATATACAGTCATGCCATTTGGACTGAAGAATGCACCGACAATATTCTCCAGAGTGGTTATCGCAACATTTAAATAATTCATCCATCAGTTTCTCGAAGTATACCTAGATGATTGGACAGTCTATAGTCTGTTGAAAAACCATGTGGAAGTTTTACGCTTGATGTTAGAATGATGCAGACAGTGTTAGATATCACTAAACATAAAGAGATGTATCTTTGGAACACCATTTGGGACACTATTGGGCCATATAGTATGCAAACAAGGGCTATTGGTCGATCCTGCAAAGATCGCAATCATCATTAATTTACCATCGCCAAAAATAGTCCATCAGCTACAAGCAACATTACGACACACAAGATACTACATGAAGTTCATCAAAGGATATGCACAGATCACAACACCAATGGAGAAATTGCTAAGAAAGGATACAAAGTACCAATGGAACGATGAGTGTCAACACGATCTGGATACCCTAAAGGAAAAGATGGTCACTGCATTGATATTAGTATTTCCAGACTGGGGAAAGACATTCCATGTGCATGTAGATGCATTAGTGATAGCACTTAGAGATATCTTAGCACAGCCAAGAGCAGGAGACTTGGATCACCCGATAGCGTTCGCAAGCAGAAAACTATCCGACTCAGAACAGAGTTATAACACGACGAAAAGAGAAGGCCTAGCTATGGTTTACGCACTGCAGAAGTTAGAACACTACCTATTTGGAAAACATTTTAATATGTTTACAGATCACTCAGCCTTAAAATACTTAGTCAACAAGCCAGTGTTGGGGGGGATAACCTATCGATGGTTAGTGCTATTTCAAGAATTTGACTTCAAAGTAATAGTTAAACCGGGAAAACTGAATGCAGGACCTGACCACCTGTCACGGTTCACAAATGGAGAAGAACCCACGAACTTAGAAGACAACTTTTCGGATGCCCAGTTATTCTCAGTACATATTGTTGATGACTACTTCGCAGAGATCATCTAGTACTTGAGCACAGGTACCACGCAGAAGAAGAACCTGGTAGTTCGCGCAACTGACTATCAACTGATCGCAAGACATCTATATAGAATGGGCGTAGATAACATTTTACGAAGGTACGTGTTAGAGAAAGAACAACCAAGAATCTTAGCAGAATCCCATGAGGGATTGGAAGGAAGAAACTATGCAGGAAAAGCTACCGCACAGAAGGTACTCCGCCCATTATTATGGTGGCCAATGATTCACAGAGACTTGAAAGAGTACTGTCAGGGATGCGATGTCTGTCAAAGGGTAGGCAAACCCAACAGAAGGGACAAGATGTCGTTACGACT
>JASDQU010355541.1:0-12000 GCA_032191745.1 Picea mariana
TGCATTCACATTCATTAAAAAATGACAAATCATTGGGCACTACACAACAATTAAAAAGGGTTGTTAATGCAAGTCGGAATTTGGCACTTATGTCTATACAATGTAGGGAAGAGAAGAATCCTAAGCATGAAAAGGAAGTGTCATTTTACTACAATGCACTTGTTTTGGTTGATAGTGTTTCTATGGTTAAAAGTCATCATGGTTCGGGTACAATCTCTTTCACATGTTCAATGTTTATATTCAGCTTATTACTCATCAGTAGTATGTGGTTGGGTCCGAGAATGTTGAATGAAGATGTGATTAAGAAAGTGATTAATGTACTTAACAATGTCAGTGCAATGTTGATTGTTGTATTGCTGAGTCAGATGTATAGGTTCCGGGAGGAATGGATAGGTGATACAGGACAAGTGAGACAAACATGTCCTCACTTATTTTCTGAATGATTTCATACTTTTTGTGGCCAAAAATCTTTCTAGTGGGAAGGTTTGATCCAAGTGGATTATCTCAAAATTTGATAGATTTAAAGTATTCAAAATGCAAAGTAAAGCTTACAAAGTGGAAGAGCTCGTCAACATCTTTTCGATGACGTTTGTTTCAGGAAAAACGGCCTCCAGATGACAAAGATATCAGCAGTGGAAGTTTCGTCAAAGATGGTTAGAAATGGTTAGAAATGGTTTGAAAAAAAAAAAAGGGGTGGTCAAGGGCCTAGCCCTTGACCTTTCCAACATCGAGGCACCCCCTTGGTATTTAAATGTTATATCAAAAACCAACCATATAATGCGCCAACCATATGTAAAACCCAAAACACATATGTTAAAACGCAACATATGTTATAATGCGCCAACCATATGATGCACCCATATGTTATAACTATATTCCAAAAACCATATACATATAATATATAAATACACCATATGTATTAACCCAAAATCACGCCATAACCAAAGTTCAAATCACATGTAAAGCTTATGCGGTGGGAGGAGAAGCCCGTGGGTTTGACCCTGGGACTTCCGCCCCCCTTAACAACCATAACTACCAACGCGCCACCGCCATGGGACGTGGCAAGAAGTGGCAAAGAAAATTTAAAAAGTGCAAGATTTGGGGGATTTCGGAGGGCACGTGGCCCATAGCTCGCGCCTCCCCAAAACCATTGTTTTTATTATTATTTAAAAGAGGCATGGGCATGAATCCCGAGGAGGTGTGGGAGTTTGGATGCAGACAGAGACATGCACGTAGATCGAGGTGGTTCTACACAGTGATTGAAGTGAATTTGCACGCAGACCGAGGTGGTTGTGCATGTAGATCGAGGTGATTCTAGAATGGCATGCATCCCGAGGCCGTACAGACTGTACAGATTAGAGGCAGATTTTGGGAATTGTGCCAAGAAGGGCATTCTGAGTCCAATTCTGAAATATATCGAGTTTATACTCAAAAGTCTCAGTTTTTCGCAAGGATTCCAGATCCAGCTTCAGTTTTTGCATTGAGGCATCTAGACAGAAAAGTGCTCATAGAATCTTTCAGACACACAAAAAGGTATCCATGTTTATACTTAAAAGTCTAAGAATTTCATTTTGCAGTTGTTGTTGAAGTCTGTTACTGTATATGACAGACAGAAATCATAAGTCACTTTGTAAGCATTTGAATACTTAATCTATCGGCCTTCCCATTTGGAAAGTGGCCCGGAGACGTAGCCAGGGGGTCTGGTGAACTCCGTTACCAATTCTTGTTCATGGATGGTTTGCTTACATGTTGTTCTTGTTCATGTGCTTGATAAAAGTTCTTTAATTTTGCATTACAAAGATGGTTAACAGTTAAAATTCACATGCAAATAATGGTTAAAGATCTTGAATTTTAGATTAAGTTAAATTTTAGATCAAAGAGGGAAGATCCGATCCGTCGAGATAAAGCGACTAGAGCTGGGTCGTTGATCAAGAAGACTCATATCAGATCAAAATATCAACGTTCACGCTTCATTGCAGGGTCAGAAGGTGTGCACGTTTTAAAATTTTAAGGGTGGGCCACAATCAGAACCATGGTTTTCTGGAAAGGGACGCGTGGTAGTTCATGGTGAATTGCAGGGACAAAAGCGGTTTGCTTTCAAACCACCTTTGGTCACGCTCGAAATCGCGCAATTGCATAGGGTCATGGACCTTGGTCACATTGAAGATGGAGTGAGGGAGAGGAGCTATGACAAAGGCAAAAAGCATCTGTATTGGTCATAGAAGAAGATCTGCTTGGCCTCGAGGTGTCGGGATTGACTCGAAGAAGTCGTGGGCACCGCCTGAAGCATTCATAGGTGTCAGGCCTCGTCCTGATTCTAATGAAGGAATTTACTGAAGATGGGGTTGGTAGTTGAGATCTCATCTCACCCCATAAATGGAAAGCATTGCAAAGATCAACCATAAAGGCAGATTGTCCACCTGAAGTTTCCTCCTGGATAGATTTTCCTGTAAAACGCCTAACTACGCCTATCTCACGTCTGATATAAGGAGGCCTACACAGTCTGACAGAGCGGGCGCCGACTGGAAACTTTGAATGTAGGGGTCCAATCACGCTCCTAGTAGTTGCAACAGTTTTGAGTATATATACTCAGTTTAGATATTTTGTTAAGGTCAATGGTTGAGCAATGTTCCCGTATTGTAAACTTTTGATGAAGAACATTGGTTCTTTGGTTATGTATTTGTTTTTTGAGACATCTTGGTTAATCTAAGTTAGCTTTCTTACTCCATCTTATTTTCCTCTGATACTGAGAGAGTTCATGATTGATTGATTCACATGGATTGTTATGACTGTATTATGATGAATGTTTGATTATAGTGCTGTTATAATTTCTTTCAGTTTCTTTGAGATTTGAATTCAAGAGGATCTTGCATTTAAGTTTTTCCTCCTTAGGCCACTGGAAGAACTGATGTCCACAACAAACCTCTACACTCTACTCACCAAATTCTTCCCTCTATTCACCCTTACTCCAACTTATTGATTGAAGTTGATTCTAGACCTCAATTGCTTATGCATGCTAGTCCAGATTTCTGAGTTAAAAGGATATCATCTTGAGTCTGTGCCCATTTGACCTCTTTAAAACCAACCTGTGACATAAAAATATGATGGGTACTAGGTTTACCTCCAACACAATCTGGAGGTGACTTCTAGTGCTAACATTTCTGGCACCATTGTTGGGGAACGAATTGATGAAATTTCCCTAGGATAGAATGATAAAGAAGCTCTGATTATGAAGGTGCATTAGATATTAGTACCATTGAATATTGCATCTTGCACTTGGTGACTCCATTGTTTTAGTTGTGGCCTCCAAAGGCAGACACATGAGGTATACTCCATAGCTGCCTCTTACTACACCTGAAGCTGACCCAAAGAGAATTATTAAGAAGGGAAATCTTTCCCAAGAAGGATTTTAGCTGTTGTCGCAGATTGAAAAGCTCCCTGGGAAGACCGACATTGTAAAGACCCAATTTTAGATGGTGAACTAAAGCTAGACACATTATTCTGACTGATTATTGTTCACCATTGTGACTTCATTGTGCATAATCTGTTGGTGACTCCTTTGAAGGGAGAAAAATCAAAAGGCTATGGAGGTTATCCTGGCCAAGAGATTTACCCCCTTCAATTTCTCAGCCATAGCTGGTTATCCACATCCAATGCCGGCTATAAATGAATGGGATGATTATCTTCCGAGATTCAGAGGAAGCAAGCATGATCATCCTGGTGAACACTTGTTTAATTTTCATATATGCATGCTTGAGAACAATTTTGTTCATGAGGATATATTGATCAAGATGTTCAAATTTTCTTTGGAGGAAGATGCCCGTGAATGGTGCCAATCTCTCTCTGCTACTAGTATCCATTCTTTGAAGGATTTTCACAATGCTTTGAATTTATATTACAAAGATATTTACATGTCTCATCTTATATTGGCTGACTGTAGTAAGAAGTTTGCATCCCATATTGAGCAAATGATAGAACCTTCCTCATGTGATGATTCTGGTGAAGGTTTGAGTTAAAGAGGAAGCACAAAGGATATTTATGTTCATGAGACAAATGTTTTGACCAGCCCTGCTTATGATGAAGAAGACCTTCCGGGTATGATTGATAATAGTGCTRATGATTACATAGCAATGGATATATCATATTCTGCCCCTTATACACCTATTGTCTCATATTTAGAAGAAGAGATGGTTGTGGAGGAGGATTCTTCTCTTTTCCTTCAAGAGGTTTCCCATGATATATTTTCACCTAGGATTAAAGAGAAAAATCATGTGTATGCACAACCAGAGGCAACAGTTACTGATGTCCCTAAAATGGATATTCTTAACAGTTATATTCTTGATGGAATTACTATTTTAGAGGTTGATCATAGATATGAAGGGTAGCCCATTTTTTATGAATACTCTATTGATGATGAGCAACAAGATTATCCTACATTTGATCACTATGAAGACACTAAGCAACATGATAAATAGGATGATCCATCCATTGCTATACATGAGGAGATTTATTGCCATCAACTAGTGTTACACATTATTTTCATCATCCCTATGCCCGTTAACGATGTAAACCTATATGTTGCCTTCAGAGGGGTCAGTGGCCTGAATTCCTGAAGAAAAAAGGGCGAAGAACTTTCCCTGAGATAMGAAGTTGTAATTTCCTTTGTAAAAACCCTATTGAGGAGGATTTCTGCAGGMTACTATATACACAGGGTGCGAAAATGCCTAATTTCCGCAAGCTGCACTATAGATAGGTTGCAGATTTTTCGCAGGCTACACTATAGCTAGGGTGCGACGACCTTCGTATGTGGTAAAAACAAGCATCTTCTTGATGCTTCTAGAAGGAGAAGCTTCTATGGTGAGGTGGCCTATGAATGGTTTGGATCTTGCTCGCTTTCATGATTTAGTGGGATCATCCTAACCTCCTCACCTTATCCTCTTCAACTTATAAAAGGAGAGGAGCTCTCATGGAGAAGGTCAGTTGGATTAAGCTTGGGAAATCTATGTTGGCTTTGATCTTTGCTTTGTCAAGATAGATTGTGGGTAGTTATCATATACACAGTCTCAGAATCCATTGGAGCAAGAAGTGTGTGGGAAGCAAGGAACTGTTGGAAGGAACCTGACGACATCAAGGCATCTGGTTGTATCTTTCTTCCACATTATATAATACAGTGGCATGTTTCTTTCCCATAAAATTATTCTCATTTTATTACATGACTCCTTGATCACACGTTTAAGTTTTCATTGAATCTATCATAGTTTCTTTCACTTTGGTTGGTTTGTGTCATTGCAGATTTGGTTTCACAAGAGCACTGAAGCGAAGCGGGAACAACAAAGATATAAGGAAGTGATCTCAAAGGTAGGTCATAAATTCCTTCTTTGTTAGTTAGATCAATTATTATAACTTAGGGAAAGCGTCATGTCCTGTCCTATTTTGTTTTAGATCTAGGTGGATCTAGGGAGATTAGTTTATGTCCCCATTTACCGATTTATCCTACAACAAAATTGGCAACTCCATTGGGGAACATATTGATTTCCTATTTTGTCTTTCTTTCTTGTTTTGATTGCTTGGTTTCTGTTTTCTGAGTCACTGGGAAATCCATATTGACTCTCTGACTGTTAAAATTCACTGGAAAACCTTCTTAATTTTTTTATTTTTTTTTCCATTTTTGTTTGATTTCTGCACCCTGCTTTGTGGGACAGTGCGGTGACTAGGGATTTCCGCACCCTACATGTTTAGACCAGTGCGGAAACTTCACACCCTACTTGTATCTGGCCTACGGAAATCAGTGATTTCCGCACTATGTTAGTCTATAGCCTGCGAAAATTGTGAAAATTTTGATTTTTGATGGTTTTTTCCTTACCCAGACTTTGGATTTGGTTTTGGGGTGAATTGTTGGGTTTGTTTACAGTCTGCTTGACAAAATTTGAATCCGCTTTCAGCCATATTTTCCTTATTTTTTCTTTGTTGGCTTTTGAAAGATTTGGTCTGTTGATTTGAGTGTCTTTCAATTACAAAGCATCGTTTTTCTTTAGAATTGTTTAGTGAAAGAATATTTCTTTTTCTGAATAAATCGTGTTAAAAGAGAAACTTAGTTTGGGTTGTTTTTGTTTTGAAGTGATTTTCTATTTGTTTTAGTGTCTCTTTGAAACAAAAAATTGTAATTTCTTTCCTTATATTAGATTGGGGGATTCCTTGCTTTTGAAGTAGCGAAATTGCATGATTCTTGGCATTTTTGGTCTTAAATTCTGAAAAACAAATTCTCTTGATATTGATGAGTTTAATAAATTTTGGGACGTTGTGCATCCGAGAATGATAAATGTTTTCTCCTTCTCGTAGCATAGCTTTCATCGAAGTTAAAAGATTTCATCTTCATCTCTTTGCATAACTTTCGAGTCGGTCAAAACACCATATTGTCCATGCCATTTTCCTCATGAGTAACAACAACCATAAAATAAAGTGCTTATAAAAATTGAATAGAATTTTTTTTATTTTCTAGTAGAAAACCTACATTAGATTAGTCGTAGGGCTTCGGAATAGGTGTGAAAGATCACTTTCCAAAGCTACAAACAAACATAGAATCTTGCGTTAGGGAGCGGTGAAATCCACTTATTACATTTTGTCCTGGGAAGCCCTTCTAATACAAGGGTCAATCACGAGGTTGCATTGAGACTGGTAGAGTTACTCACCCTGCTTTATTGGTCTTGGTGTAGAGATTGCGCATATTATGGGGGTCGCTTGAAGGTATACCCACAAGGATGAGTGGAAGCCTTTCGAGTTGATTTCGGACTAGATACCCTGCCTTTGCACTTGGATTGGACTGTCGATTGTTTCCCCGGGAATTACTATAGTAATTGGTAACCTTAGTGGCCTATCTCTCTAGGTTCTTTACACGAGGTGACTGTGGAGGGGCAAGTCTTCACGGTACCTAGAATCAATGTTGGAAAAACTCACTTGGGCTTCTTGGAGGGTATACCCACGATTATGTGTGGGAGCTTGCACCAGGGTGTAGGTCCGTTAAGCAGGTCGTCAACGTAAATTTTCCACCTGCTCTATCTCAACCCCTTTTTACATTGTTCTCGCGACGTTGGATTTCATCACCAACTAGTGTGTTCATTGTGAGAAGGTTTTGTTTTCTTTCTTGCTTACTAGATTTTTAGCGTGTGCTGTTTGTTTTCCCTAGTGGAATCTAGGTTGTCTTTTTTTTAATGGCGTCAGTTCCCAAAATTACCAATGAAGGAACCCCTGCCCCAGGGGAAAATTTTGTTTTTCCTTCTTATGGAAACATTGGTCATCCTCACATTGCTACTTTGAGCCTTCCAGGCCTCACGATTGGATTGCCGGTGTGGTTGTTTTCCACTCAGGTAATCCTGAATGCAGCGAGTGCTTCGTTTGTAAGTACTTCCCCCCAAGAACATCAACCTCATGTTGATCCATTGCCTTATTCACTAGTAAGATATTCTTTGCCTTCTTCACTTGCAAGGTCTTCTTCCGTTTCATATCCTTTGCCGAGTGAAATCTTTGAAACTAGTAACCTGGTGGATAAGAAGAAGAAGAAAAGGAAGAATAAGAAGAAGAAAATTAAGCAAGGATCCACACTTCTAACCACTACCAGACATGTTGGAAAACAACCAGTTACTGTTAATCGTGTTGGGAGTGTTGATGATGTCAAGATCACCCAAAAAAACCGTAAACCCAAGTACCCCTGCAGGCTTTGCAAGGGTAACCATATTCTTAAGGATTGCCTTGGTCTATCCAAGGTTATAGAATCATGGTCTACACACCCTCGCCAACCCATGTCGTCAGCCTCTGAACAACATGCTAATGACTTCCCGTCAACTAGTCACGATGCCGTTGGGAAGAAGAAAATTCGAGTCAAGTTTCTGTGTATGTTATGCAAAGGGCGTCATCTAACTCACCTTTTCCCTCATATGGAAGAAGCCTCGAAATTCCTGGAAGACATGACTGTTTCACAACCTCAACTTCTGGCTACTTATCGCAAGCTTACTCTCGACCCACTTGTAGTTGATGGAATGATCAATCCGGTTCCTTCGTCGATCAATCCGGTTAATCATGTTGTCAATCTGGTTACGTCCTTAGTTGAACCAGTTGACAAAGTGGTCGATCTAATCCCATCCTCGGTCAATCCCACCCTCCCGTTAGAGAGTGAAACCCAAGTGGTTGATTCGATCCCATCTTTGGTCAATCCCACTCTCTTGTTAGAGAGTGAAACCCAAGTGGTCGATCAGTTTCCACCCATTGACCCCATTCTCCCCTTGGAGAATGAAACCCAAGTGGTCGATTTGATTTCATTATCAGTCGATCCTACTCTCCCGCTCGAGAGTAAACCTGATACTGCCCATGTTTTTCTCGTTGATACAAACTCTACCATGCCGGGGGGTATTCCTCCTTCTCCCGTGGAACCTCCTCCAAGTAATGAGACCATCCATTTTGATTGGGGTGTGCTAACCGGACCTCGTCTTCCCTCTCATATTCCTTTCCAGATTACAATACAGGTTTGTGGTTGGGATGTTCCTCATACGTTGATAGGTGAAGGTGCGTCCGCTAGTATTTTGTCCTCTATTGCTTGGCAAGATTTGGGTTGTCCTCAGCTTGCGCCAGTTACACTGAATCTGTTAGCTTTTAATAGAAGAAACAATCAACCTTTAGGGACCCTTCCTCAGTTTCCTGTAACTTTGGGAGGGAAAACTGTCTTTATTGATGTCATGGTAGTCCAAGATCCCTTGGATTTTTCTTTACTCCTTGGGCGAGATTATGTCTATGCCATGAAAGCTACCGTGTCCACTCTTTTTCGTGTAATATCTTTCCCGCACGATGGAAGAATTGTGACTATTGATCAACTTTCATTCATCGGTCCTGATTAGATTACCTCCCTTAGTGGTTCTTATATGCAGATGGTATTGCCTTTGCCATAGGTAAATTATGTGGCGTTGTCTCCCATGCCTTCCACTGCCGATGAAAATGAATTGAATCCGGTAGTTGACATGGTGACCTCTTCGGTAGGGCTATTGGAGCCTGACCTCCTTACCCCTATCGCTACCCTCAACATGTGTTCCTTCCAGAGTGTGTTTCTTCAGTCAAATGAAGATCTCTTGGAATCCATGATTGAGTTTTGTCCCTTGACATGGTGTCCTTCCAGAGAATTGTCCTCTTGGAAGCAATGATCAAGAAGAGCCTTGAGCATGGTTTTTTGATTTCAAGCTTGTTAAAAAATGAAACCGACTTTGAGCATAGTTTTCTTCTTTCAATCTCATTAAAAGATGAACCCAGCTACGAGGATAGTTTTTTTTTTCTCCATGGAAACCTCATTAAAAAATGAAACAGAGGTTATGAGCATAGTTCTTGTTTCTATGTCAAGATCGTTAAAAAATGAAACAGAGGTCTAGGGATTGAACCTGGATTCTTGAGCATAGATTTTCTTCTTTGTGGCAAGCTCGTTAAAAAATGAAATAGATTTGTTCCTCCTCTCTGTTTGATTCAAGTCCTTCGTCTAGTATTTGAAGCTTCATTTCATCTGCTTTTGCAGTTGAATGAAACGAAGCTTGGGGGGAATTTTCCTCAGCCTCTGGACTTCATGTTGAAGTTGAGCCGCTAGTTTCTTAAGCTGGGGGCTAAGTACCAACCATCCCTATGTTATGCGTTGGGAAGTCCAAGCATAGTTTTCTATGGTTCAAACTTGTGTAAAAATGAAACCACCTACCTCAGGCATAGTTTCCTTTGGTTCAAGCTTGTGTAAAAATGAAACCAGGTCCAAGCATAGTTTTGTTTAGTTTTTAAGCTTGTGTAAAAATAAAATCTATCCCAATCATAGTTTTGTTTTGTTTTAAGCTTGCATAAAAATGAAAACAATCCTGAGCTTGGTGTTTGTTATTTCTCGTGCTCGCAAATACCTGAGAATGTAACCAAGTAAAATTTTATCTCTTTTTTGGGCTCGTAAAGGTTATATGAAAAAGGAACCCCTTGGAGTTCCCTTTAAGCTCTTTTCAGACTCTCTAAACATGAAAATATTGCCGAGCAATTTTTTTCTTTTCACACTTGTTAAAGTATTAGAAAACACGTCTGTTGAGCAATAATTTATCTCTTTTTCGGTCTCATCAGACTACTTTACGAAAAAGGAACTGAGAGAGTTCTCTTTAAGTGTTTTTTAGACTCTCTAAACATGAAAAACCCCTGAGTTTTCTTTCTTTGGACTCGTTAAAAAAACATCGAAAGGCCCATATGGGACCGAACCACTCCTTCCTAGGGTTCGTTAAACATACTCTGAGGGACTCATCCGAAGGATGAGCTTACATTTACAAGCATATGTTATCCTTCTCAAGCTTGTGTAAAAATAAAGAGGTACTCGCTAGAAATGGCGGGGGAAAAATTGGGAAAGAAATGTGTCTAAACCTGTATTTATGGAAGAGTCGCTTTTGAACATGACACCATTTCACTTGCCTTGCATCTAGGTTGGAAAATACTCTTGTCTCTTGATCATACTCCTTTATAAGATTACAAATTGGTCTGTGATCCCTATTGTTGAGTTAGTTTTTTCCAAGACAGTTGTCGTGTCGTCAATATGTTCAAAAAATAAGTTCAACCCGGAAATCCTTCTATTTGTAAATTCTAACCTTGTACAATATCTACTACAAACTGATATTCAGAAAAGAATAGAAAAGATACAATGGCAAATACAAACATTACTCAGAGATTTTTCACCTGGAAACCCAAACTGGGAAAACCAGCATATATTATATTCATACATTGTGTCACATTGTTTACAATACAATATACATATAGGAGCCAGCGGCATCCAAAACCCTAACCTAATGACCTGGATTAGTCCAAAACCCTAATTCCTTAACCGGAAATAGAAAACCATTGGCAAAAGACCATGTGCCGAAAAACCACCTAATATCATGTGGTCCCGGAAATATGTCGGCCTGAAAAAAAAATTTCGGGGGCGCTGCCCCCGAACCCCCGCACGGGGGGCTCTAACCCCCCTGCGCGCCCGACACAGGCGCTCAAACACTCCGTCTTGTGCAAAGAATATAACACATACCCAACATTCTCCCACTTGATGTTTTCTTTGCACACAGGGGGTTACAGAGTTACATAGTCAACAATGCCTATGGATCCTCTACACCAAGAGAACTTCTCAGTGCTCACAGATTTTGTTAATGAATCTGCAACATTCTTCAAAGTGTCTACCTTCATCAATGATACTTTTTTTTCTTCAATCATGTCTCTCACAAAGTGATATTGAACATTAATGTGCTTTGTCTTTGAATGATAAGCAGGGTTCTTTGCCAAGAAAATTGCACTCTGACTGTCACACTCTATCCTTACAGCTTCTTGTACCAACCCAATACCTNGCCATGTATTCAGATTCTGTAGTTGAAAGTGCCACTACAGCCTGTCTTTTGCTCATCCAACTTATTGCTCCTCCAAACAGGTTAAACACATACCCGCTTGTGGATATCCTACGATCCAAATCTCTAGCCCAGTCTGCATCCACAAAGCCATGTATATCAACCACTCTGTCCAATCCCGGTCTTCCTTCGTAGCACAATCCATAGCTAGCAGTGCCACACAAATACCTGAAAACCCTTTTTACTGCTGTCCAATGCTCCTTCCCTGGTTTTGACATATACCTGCTCAAAACTCCCACTGCATGTGCAATTTCTGGTCTAGTACAGACCATTGCATACATCAAACTACCAACTACACTAGCATATGGAACACGAGACATGTCCTCCTCTTCTTCATGTGTCTTGGGACACTGATCCGCAGATAACTTTACACCAACGGGAATAGGAACCTTAACCGGTTTACATTCCTGCATATTAAACCTATGCAATATTGTCTCGACATATTTTCTCTGATTTAATCAGAGTTTCCTCCTTTTTCGATCTCTTTTAATTTCCATGCCCAAAATGAAATTTGAAGCACCAAGATCCTTCATGTCGAATTTAGAGGACAACTGAGTTTTCACATCCT
>JASDQU010355543.1:0-12000 GCA_032191745.1 Picea mariana
TCACAATTATAACAGAGGCCTTTGAGTTGATGTTCAACCATTTCATCCCTAGTCAATTTTTGGATTTTTAATGGGGCAGAGGGAGTAGTGGGAGTGACGGGTTTAGGGCAAGGGATAAAGGAGGGTTTTCGATTTTTAGATGATACCACTTATTGTGCTTCTTTATCTCTTTTAGTAGCCTCCACCCAAGTCAAGGGTTGAGCCATGAGAACATGGGCCTGAATATCCTCCTTGAGGCCACTAATAAAGCACTCTCGAAAGAAAGCATCAATCATTCCCTCTGTTCGAAAATCTAGGCATTCAAAGGTAGCTATGAAGTCTTCTACTATTCTAGATTGCTTCAACTTTGTCAAACGACCCAAATGGTTGGTGTCCGTGTCAAAGCGTTCATAAATCTCAGTCACAAATTGGGTCCAAGCAATATACCCTTGACGGGAAGTTTTTCGCCATTGCCACCATTGCCAATGTTCTTGATCTAGATGGAGAACACCATACCAAAGTTTGGCCAAGTCATCTATAATGCCATATAAAGAGAAATAATGTTCCATTTGGGTTACCCAACCAGTGGGGTCCGAGCCATAAAATTTGGTCACGTCCACCCGCGGAAGGCGTATTTCATGTTGAAAGTGATGGGACTGAAAGGTATGGGAATGGGAGGAATTTTTGCCTTCATTCTTTGGATGTGCTTCAGAGAAATGGTCATTTGTAGGGATCTTCAGTTTGGTGCAGAGTGCTGGAAAGACAGATTCAAGCTGGGTGGTAAGTTCTTGTTTGACTTCCTCCATTGAGGACTGCATGGTGGTATTTATGGTAGCATTGATGGACGAATCGATGGAGGCAACAGTAGCACTGAGTTGTTTTACTTCTTTTTGGGTTTCTAGGAAACCATATTGCATGGTGTTGAAGCGAGCTTCCAGGTCTTGGCTACAGGTATGGGCCACGAGGATGGGTGAACTGAAAAGGAGCACGTGGGGTAAAAAATTTTGTCTAAAAATGATATGGATGAAAGTGATAAGGGCGAAGAGATGAATCCAATGGAATACGTCTCAAATAATGGTGAAAAAATTTCCAGACTTTTGTTTTTTTTTACACCTGCGGAGTTATACTCCGGTCTGAAGAATACTGTAGTGATGAATCCCCAAATGTTTAACTAGAAAGAGATGTGTATTTAATTGGAAACCCGAACACAGTTGAGTGACAATAGATCTGGTCTGTTTTTAATTCGTTTATGTTTCTGTCCCCCAAGGGTNATATATCAGGGCACTAACTAAGGAGGCTAGACTGTGCCCTTAGCTATACTACTTGACTACCCAGGTACTAGAGAGTATCTTCTCGAGTGTTGTTCTCGGTGGCACTATAGTAGTCAGGTGGTCGATCAATTTATCTACAGAGGGCTTCTGGAAATCTAGGCTGATCCATACACAGGTTCTATTTGATGTGCTACCACTCGAAGGGGTACCAACAGGGGTTACAAGGGTGGCCAACAGATGTGCGCTTAAGAACCACTTGTATTTTCTGTGTGTATGAATCCCTCAACCGTGGGTTTATGCGCGTAACGACAAATCTCTGTGGCTTAAAGATGTCGGAATACGTCTCTACCTTGAAAAAAATTAACCCACAATTTTCCACCAAGGAAAGTGCTCTGATACCACTTGTAATATTCTAGATATAAAAAGTATGTAGAACAGAAATAAAATGCTAGAAATGGTAGATGAACAACAATATAACCATAATAAAACCACAATAATACTGAAATGATAACAGAATAGCACCAGAAAGAACACTTCGATTACTGAAAGAAATGTTTATGGGCCTCTTCGATGGGGCAACCTCCAGTCGAGCAGAGCTCTATTACAATAATATCCAAGCTAGGGTTCACATACCCTCGACTCCTATTTATAATAAATATGTCTATCAAGAGAACCATCTAGAGGAAGATCCTTCTAGAAGCGAAAGCTTCTATTAGGTATTCTTACATTCGATTTATTCTACCTTATTGCAATGCCTTATTAATATTGACCTTTATTACATCGAAATAAATTTTTCTACCTATGTAAGGGGTTAGGTCCCTAACAGTTTCCTTCTCAAACATACAAACAATCTCAGCTATCTCTCGGTGCCACTGTGGAATTCTAGCCACATGAACCTCCCTTGATCTGATCCAACATACAAATGCAGATAATTTCGATATGGCATGTTGTAGGTCATGGGGGAAGTCATGGTTCACACAACCACACACTAACAAAGGATAATGACACTATAAAATAGACACACAGATCATTAATTTCCATAAAACAATGAGTGCATAACACAGTTTTACCAATGTCAGTATAGAACTAGAAGAATCATGTACTCAACATACATACCCTTAGAAGGTTTAGATGGTCATGTGATTTCAACTCCGACAAATTCCCATATAGTGAAGCAACGTCATAGATTCGACCCATATAACGAAGGTTCCTTCACACCAATATAACATCCTTCGCCATAGAGATATCATCTTTCTTCAAAATCCATGGGAAATCACCTTATTTAAAATACCAAGAGGGACCAACTTCTCATCTAATTTCGTTTCTTGGACAATGTCTCTTTTTAGTATTCAAAGCAATAAGATCTCTCCTGAAAACCATTGTGTTGCTTTTATTCCCTGATATGTGCCTCCATAAAGAAGATGAAACATTTTTTAATATATGCATGGGATCTAGTAAGTGGCCAATATTAATATGCTCCAAATATGGAAGATCATAAAATGAAGATTTCCTTTTCATCCCAATGGGAATTTTCTCATCATAGGTATCAAAAAATTAAGGATAATCGAACATAGGTTCCCCATTTGAATCAAAGAATTCTTCCATTCCATTTTCCTTCTTTGTGTCATATTCCCTATTCCAATATGTCGATGTTATTATTTCAGGTCTCTGGGTTTTCTCTGGTTTACCATTGAAAGCAGATGCAACTCTTCTATAAGGATGGTATTCTAGGAGGAATACCCTCGAACCTTCGTACATTGATTTTCATAGGTCATCGGACCACCTAGCCTTTGTAGACCACATCATTTACATTCATGATACCCTTTTGTTACAAGACCTACAATGTTAACATATACATAGCATGTCAGTGTCAAAAATATAGTTGCATTAAACGAAGTATGCTAAATAAAATTATAGATATAAACAAATCAATGAACATGCTTATCGGAAAAAACTCCTAGTCTTGGATAATCGTGTGTGCTGTATGCACATATGCCACATAATGTAAAATACTTCTCCATTGGGATGGGTCTTGACACATCATATACATGTATCCCTTACCATAATAGCTTAAATTCATCGATAAGTGGTTGGAGGTAGACATCCATTCTCTTCACTTTTCTTCTACCTAGGACTATAAGAGACAACATAAGATGTTCATTCTTCATATTATTCATGGAAAACCATGGGGGGATATTATTATTGATCACTACTGCTAGAAAAATAGAATAGTTAGTGTTTTGGAGGGAATACAAGTTAACTCCATCCATAACTATTCTCAATCGAAGGCTTTGTACTTCATCCTTGAATTTATCGGGCCATGTATCCTTTATATGCTTTATGGCTATTGAATTTGTTGGGATTCACATAACTCCTGGCTCACTTCTATGTCAGACATGCCACCCCTGCAACATGGCTATTTTTTTGCAACGAAAGAGCCTTTTAATTCTTGAAATTATAGGAATGTGCCTATAATTCCAAGAATTATAGGCACATGCCTATAATTAGGACCATGTTCCTTACCCTTGTTTTCTGATTTATGGTACCTTCCATGCCCACATTCTGAACATATGTCTTTGTCCACATATTCGTTTCTGTATAGAATATAGTCATTTAGACATGCATGGTATGATATGTACTTAACACCCAACATTTTCAACATTTGCTTTTCCTTTGCGTAGCTATAAGGAAATTGATTATCACTCGGAAGTACCTTATCTTTGAATAACCTGCAATTAGTGGGAAATATAAATTTACACTATCATTAAGCATGAATAAAATCAATACTTTTCTTCCTTCATTGTGTGACAATATTCCTTAAACATTTAGGGGACTTAACAGTTAGTTACCTCAAAAGTGTCGTGAAACACGTTTCTGACATACCATACATTGCTTCCAAGTTGTACAGTAACATTGTTGTCCCTATCTGGATAGACCTAGCATACTCCTATATTGGACCAAATACAGGGGTGGTAGAAGTAGATTTCAGGTTTTCGTAAAAGGTATCCACGACATCAACATCATCCCCTAGTTCATTTTGCTAGAATGCGTCTAACAACATTCCCTTCATTTTATGGGTACCTCACAAGAAATTATCCATACCAACCTCTATATCATTTCCTTCATCCCCAACATGTGAAGAACTAGTGTTATTGTCGAGGTTTTGAATTGATGACTCAGGACGTAGTGAGAATTGAATAGGTGGTTGTTTCAACCATTCTTGGTATGCTTCCTCTCCAAGCTATTTTCTTTTAGCAACAAACTCACTACTTGACATCGAAGTGGGGTGCAATGGTAGATGGTAGATAGGTCGCTCGTCATTAGAATCTTGATTGTAAAAATATTGAACATTACATTGATAATATTAGTAACACAATTCTTTTAATATGTTCAATCATTATACCGAACACTTATTATAAGCATGGAAATTTTCTTCCCAATAATAAACATGAAACCAACTTCTTTATAAAACAAATTTCGAATTAAGAAATACATTTACATTAGTTCCATTGAAGATCGAAAAATACAATTACTCAAACATATTTTTCTTACACCCTACGGGGTTGTCTACATAAAATATATTACATTCACAATGTAATATCGTTGACCCAGGCTGGTTACTAGAAGATGGCATGTTAGGATAAAGAAGCTGTCTATTTTCATCAAACATCTGCTTCAAGGATATTTCTCCTGATAAGATATTGCGAAATTTTGGAACCACAGAAATAGCTTGTGCATCTGAACTCGATCCTGAATCTTGATCCTACAAAATTAAATGAACAATTATTAAACTGCACCTACATACATAACATAAATTCAATGAGATAAATGAATTATCAATAAAATCTAGACGTACTACAATCGACGTGAGAGAACTTGAAGGAGTTCCAAAGATACATAATGAGGTGATGTTGGAATATGAAGAATTGGCCATTTAATATTATAATTCCTTTTTCCTACTTTTGAGACAAAAACCACCATCTTGGGTAGCATAGAACAATCGAACTTCAAAAATAAGTTCGAATAACTTTTATAAATTGAAAACATACTTAAAAATCATTGTTTTTTTCTACAATATCATTGTTTTTTCTGCCCAACTAGACAAGAAATCTCAATATGGATTTACAAAATGTGAAAACGTTACTCGATCCCTTAAAATATCCTCCTCGAACATAGAAAATACGAATTTGATGCTCAACCCCTCTCTCACTCTCTTCCTCCTTCCCTCCCCTTCTCTCCTTATATCCCCCCCATCTCTCTCTCTCTCTCTCTCTCTCTCTCTCTTGCATCAACCCCTCTATCCCCATGACTCTGTATCCCTCTCCCTCTCTCACTCACTATATCCCCTTACCTCTGTCCCCCTCACTCTGTATCCCTCTCCCTCTCTCACTCACTATATCCCCTTCCCTCTGTCCCCTTCACTCTATATTCATCTCCCTCTCTTAGTCATTGTATCCCCTTACCTCTCTCCCCTAATGGTGCACTTTATCATTTGAAAAAGTACCAGTGCATATGTATAAAAAAAACACATAGGTGCATTTAATTGAGACAAGCACTGAGGATTGACCTTCGTTATTGCCTCCGCAAAATTTAAATATGGATGTTTGTGTTTGCATTATGCAAATGTAACTATCTTACAGTGTGTTATTACTTACACACTACCCCAATGCGTTATTAATTATACGTCACATTGGGGCGTTTCAAACTGTCTATCGCACCGACTAAAGCAAGTTAGAAAAATAATGCATGCTTACTATCAATACTTTGAAATTTATTATGAAAACAAATCGGTGTTTTATGCATACTGCACTGGTGTGCTGTGCACGAAATAGTGCATCGATGCGTTACACATGAAATAACACATTAAAAAATGTAACTTCTGAAAAAACAATGCACATGTTTATCATCAATGTGCCGAAATATACAATGAAAACATGAGCGAGAATTTGAGTTTTTGTGTTTATAAAGAAAAACCCTATTCATTGTTTTATTGTTTTCCAAATTTTAGAGAGGATACTTTTGCATCAACGATTTATCAACAAATATTTCTGAGTGGGTGGATTTTTTTTGAAGAGCCAAATTCGAGGGGGGAGTATTGTAGATCACGTAGAAATATGCCGAGGATAAATTTTAGGTATATGATTTCATTCTATTAATCATCTTGATCATTCTCCTATTTGATCCAAACAATTTTCAGTGCATTCCCAAACAAAAAAAAATGGTTTCATAGTTACCTTTAGTATTAGAAGCCCTAATTTCCTGACTATTCTTTTGTTTTCTCCTTCTATATTTCACAAGAAGAATTTTTTTTAAGCACAATTTCTTTATAGGGTTTGGTTATTTATATATGGATGTTTCCTATCCGTTGCAATGAAACCACTCATTGCATTAGATCCTAAATATTTGTGTCACTGTCATTTTTTTTAAAAGCACCTCCATGGTGACTGGTGCACTCTGTACACAACAAGCACACCAGATCGTATTTGTTTGTAAACAACACCGCTTTGTTTCAATTAAAAATATTATTAAAAATTATTTTCACAGTTGGAGGTGCACATTTTACCAAAACAGGGACCAGGACTCATCATTTACAAATCACACCATTGAGTTTAAAATGGAAAAAATATTGTTTTATATGGAAATAATCATTTCCTAAATTTATTTAGTGCTCGATGATGCGTAATGAATAGTACTTAGTGTTATCACTGAAATTTCGTCCGCAAATGGTTACAAGAATCCAGCATCGTCAAATAGTTATGAGGTCACCCATGGACCAAAATTACCACAAAAGCATTTCCAAAAGGTCCAAAACTATACAACCCGTGATAAAATTAAAGTGCTTTATGACTACACAGAGCACACGCGCACATGCGCAATACAGAAACGCAAAAAAAGTGCACATGCGCCTGATGCGGGACTGTGGTCGCTAAAAGCCGCGCACATCTAAGAACGACGCATTTATGAGATTGGTCGACCTCCCACCCACTTCTAGTTCAACTTCCAAGTTGATTTGACACCCAAATCTCGACTGGATCCAACTAGGTGGCTGGTCAAAGACCGAAAAATGCCTTAATTAGCCTCTTTTCACACTACAAGTTGGTTGCACAATACCTCAAAGAGGTGCTGTAAAACAAAGCCATGGGTGCACTTCATTTTTAAAGAATTCAATAGAAAAGTTATGCTGCTACTATTCTCTTGAGGAATCCTCTATTCTCATCAAGAGTATACTAGCACCATTACAATCGGCAATCCATCTCACCCCTTGAGTGGATTAGCTTGGAATTCTTTCACCATTTTCATTCAAAGTTGTAAGAAGAGCTTATTTGTGGGGGTCCAAGAGCCCTCCCTTGGAGGAAGAAGGGATTCATAGTCCTCTTTATTCTTGGTGTTTTCTTTCACTAATATAAACCTTGCCATTGGTGACATGAGTCTTATTGGTTTCTTTGTTCTTATGCCCTTATGCTCACTAGTTTAGTTGTTATTTTATTTTTTAGCTTAATTCTTATTTGTTATTTTATATTTCTTTCTTAACCCTTTCCTTTACAACTGTCCTGCTTAGTTAACCCAACTAATCTTGTAAGCACCTCTGTTTTGTTCATCTAGGTGGCAAAAGAGGCACAACATATTGGCAACTCCACTGGGGAAAGGTGTCAATTTCCTACCCCATTTGGGTTTTTATAGCTCTTCTTTTGGTTTATTTAATCTGCAAGTGCATTAGCCGACCCAAGCTGACCTGTAAAACATCCAATTCCAAGTTGAATTGAGAGAATTCCATCCAGAATTTTCTTCACAGTCGTGTGTCTATTGTGTGCGGGTTTATTGGCCCACAGGCGCGCATCGTGCGCACATGCGCCAAAATCACAGTGTTGTTCTGCGCACCTACGCCCAAAAACCTGTTTTGGTCTGCGCATAGGCACTTAGTGCGCCTTTGTCTACACTAAGACTCGTGCACCTGTGCAAAAAAATACACATTGTAAGGTTTTTGTGATTTGGGGAAGGCCCCTAGCCTTCTTAAAAGTGATTTCATGCATGTTTTAAGCTGCACCACACTTAGTTCCCTCTTCATATAAAGGGATTAGTCAAAACACATAGACACTTAGGAGGTTTAAAATCATTATTTCTTCTTTTGATTTCATTTTTCCACATGGATGGCTTGCTTTAACTAAAAGTATAAGTTGGAATAATTTGTAATCACATAAAACTTGCATTGGGACTAGAAGTTGGATAACAATCGTTTAGTATGCTCTTCTCTCGCGCCTCAAAGCGACCTTTAGAATCAGAAAGAGGTTGTAAGACAATTTCATCTCCCTTAAAAAGATTAAAACCTTCAGGAGAGGACAATAGCCCCTCTCGAGACTCCTCTTAGTTTATTTTTCAAACACATCTTAAGATTGTAACGGGCCCATACATGCCCACATGCTACAAAGATAGGATAGTGTTGAAATTTACTTTCTTAGATTAAATCACTAGGGAAGTTTAAAGGTTTTGTAACAGGCCCATAGATGCCCACATGATCACAATCTAGGATAGTTTCAAAGCTTTTCTTAGATTAAATCACAATAGGGAGTTAAAGGAATAGTAACGGACCCACATGTCCACATGCTAGTTTCCTAGGGACTTTTGAACTACGCAAGGTTGTACCAAAGACATTTAGTTAATTAAGTAATCAACACTTGTAAGGACCAAGCAAAGTCCACATGCAGCAAGGTGACACCTAAATCCATTAAAACATTGACACACTTTCACTCAGTCACACACAAAAGTCACTTATCACTCACATAGTTTTCTTCTCGAAACGTGGAGTTCAAAATAAGTTTCCTCCAAAGGGATTCCGAAACACCCCACCCTTTTCTTGACGAAAATATCCACTCCCATTTAATTTCAATGAGGTTGGTTCACACCCCCAATCTCTCAAACAACTACATCTAAATTTTTTCTAAAAACTCACTAAGTTTTCCTCCACAGGAGGTGACAAAAGAATTTTTTTAGTCTAGGTAGGATTTCGGGGATAGGCATCCAAATAACTCCTCGTTATCTGGTTCTCACAATGTCAAAACAATAGAAGTTGTCAAATAGGGAACTGAAAATCCTCCAAGTCAAGTGTTCCTAACACCATAAGGCAGGGAGATACCCGTGAAGGGTTGAAGGCTGAGGTCCAGTTGTTCTGTGCGCCCCCCCTTGAGGCACCCACCTCTTGGATGGGATCCAGCCCGTGACCCATTTCTTAGTCCAAAAATCTAAATGCCGCACTTTGATTGAGGTACCTAGTGACCAAATTTTAGGAAATCTACCCAGGTGGCAATTGTGGGATACAATTGCACCTTGATCAGATTTTCTATGGCTATTGGGAAATATCACCAGCTCTTTCGAAATATGGACCCTTTACCCCTCATTATAACTGATTATTTCATCCTTCACTAGTTTCTCTTCCGGTGACTTCAGAATCCACTATTGAGTACTATTGGAAGGTCCAGTGCTATTTGAGAGGAAGGACGTTATGTCTTTTAGGACACGAGCATTTGTTTTCTTTTGATTCCCCACGTGGACAAAACCGACTTATCCACATATATGCTTCTTTTTCAAAACACTTTACGTATGATGCACTTCTAATTACATTTTTGATTTAGATATATATTGTGTAAAGCTCAAAATTTGCAACAAAAGCTCTTGTTTATTTCCTCTCATCACAATTTTCACACATCCACTCAGCTAGTCAGACATCATAGGGGACCCACAGAACCCTCATCGTTCTAGACGCTTACTAAACCTCCCTCCTATTTTAAGGGGAGTTCCTAGTCTTAGGATCAGCTTTGCTTGGTTCCACATTACTTGGGTCCACTTCCCAAGGTCCTCCATCCACTAGCTCTCCTTTTCACGGAAGCAGGGGACCAACTTCTTCTCAAGGGGAAAGTACCAACCCACCTAGCCCCCCTCAAGGGTCAGGTTCACAGAACACTCACACCATGGCTAGAACTAATCCTCCACCAACACTCCTGATGCCATATTTGGCCTCTCTTAACATACCATATCTAAGCAAACTCACAAATGATCCTATATTGCATGACCCCACATGGCCTGCAATGCCTACCGAACTACCTTCAAACATTCCCAAGTTTGAAGGAAAGGCAAGGGATGACCTTGCCAGTCATGTCATGAATTTCCACCTATGGTGTTCTTCCAACAACATCATGGATGATTCCATTAGAATATGATTATTTCAATGCACACTCACTGGCCCATCAGCCAAATGGTATGTAGACGAAAAATCGGGGTCCCATGTGACTTTCGAGTCCTTGGCCAAAGCATTTATGACCTTCTTCCAATTACCAATCCACCATGACAATGGTCTTGAACTACTCTCTAATTTTAAACAAACCTCAACCACCCATATCACTGATCACATTCACGAGTGGCGTAGATGACATAGTTTGTGCAAAGACGAAACCACCAAACAACAATGTCTTGACTGGTTTCTTAGATTACTTATCTCTCTCCTCGGTAAAGATGTAGCTTCCACCTTCCCTCAATCAGAAGAAGAAGCCATCAGTAAGGCTCAACAATACGACCTCATCTATTCACAATCAAGGTACTTATACACAGTACTTCTTGATCTCCCAAAACCCATGCCATTCGGTTAAGACAAACCCGGGATATCTCACTCAGCAGATAGATTGATTGGTAATACCATGCACCACACACCACAACCCCAACCACCACCAATGTATGGCACACCTCAATATCCACCGGCATATGGAGGAACCTCTTATTACCCCCCACCCCCTTATCAACAACCATACCCTGTTGCTATTCTTCCACCCATTAGTGGGCCACCACTGACACCCCCAATACATTCACCTATCCAAACAAGTTCTGGTACCCCCTCTACCTCAGCTTATACACTAAGTACTAGCGAAAGCATCATGCCTTCCTATGTACCTTACGGATCACAACTCCCACAAAATCCATACTTCCCATTCCTTGGTCCTCCACAACCCATGGCTCCTCCACATCCTCATGCTGGGGTGAATTTTGTTCAACCATCTCCCCTTCAACAATATCAAAATTTTGAATGGCTGAATACGGCAAATCTGACCCATCCGTCGAATAATGCCAAAAAGAAAGGGAAAAATAGGAACAATAACAACCCAGGTCAAGGCAGGAATCACCCCCAACAAAACCAACCTACTGGGGGAAACCAGAATCAAGGGAATCAGAACCCCCAGGGGGCAATAACAATAGGCATCAAGAGAGAAATAACAATACTATTAAAACCACCTTCCCATTGTGCCCTTTGCGGTGAGTTCGATCATTATACTCACCATTCCCCCAAATTGTTGATTTTAAATAGCTGAAAGACTTAGGCAGTCTACCACATCCTCCAGTAGTACCCGCCCCTCAGTAGGCCCCAAAAAAATACGTGCAACAACCCTCCCCAACCGTGCTGCAAAACCCCATTCCACACCAAAGTGTGATGAACAGTCAACAAGAGATGCAGCCTACCCCACCACTATTGGGACAATATCTCAATCCAAACAATCCCACAGATCATACTATCATCCTCACCAATGAGGAAGAAATCCTTCTGCAAACATGTAGTCATCAATACCATGCACCCGCTGAGTCTCCTCCCATTCCCCCAGAAACAATCCCCGCACCAACGGGACCCCCGTTGGTGATTCCTCGCCCTAATGCAGAACCACCTCTTCGCATCCCTCGCATCCCATTACACAGGAATGTCCACAACCCATAG
>JASDQU010355551.1:0-12000 GCA_032191745.1 Picea mariana
TCCCTTGAACAAAAACTATTGATTATTTCTCATAAATATTGTGCATGGTGTATTGTGGTGTATTGGTGTAACTCTTATACTATTGTTCATTTCTCATTGGATATAATTGAATGGTTTAAGTATAAGTTGAAAAGTTTTTTAAATTGTACTTGATACTGATTCACCCCCCTCTCAGTATCAACAGACATCAGTAAAGAGGCTAGGCCAAAAATACCCATCCCTGATAATTTTATAGGTTGTAGTTCTCCACAAGTGATCCAGAAGTGATTCCCCCCTCATAAACTATCATGAAAATCATATATAATATTTTTGGATTCCTGTGGGTCTAGGCATCTCAACAACACTCCTAAAGGGTCTTTCCAATATAAGACCTAATCAATCAGACAATATTTAATTGATTTGAGCTTCAAATCTCTTACCTTTCTCTTTTCCATGCCATCAAGAGGTTATAACTTCTGTAGGAAAAATATAATGTCTTTGTACCAAGTGCATCCTGCAAATGGGGGTGTGACTTTAGGATCTTCATTAGACAACTCAATGTGTTGATATTATGAAAAAATGTTGATGAAATTGACCCCCAAGGCTTTATAATTAGATTCAGCCAACAATCTAGCTAAGTCTTGACCTTTAACCAATTTGGTAGGCTTTACTTCAAGATCAAATTCAAGGATTTTGGCAATCCACTTGCTCCTTCTTCCATCTATGTCAGGTTGAATGAGGATCTCCTTCACAAAGGATAAAGGGACATATGCAATGAATTTTGAATGTAGCACATAAAATTTGAAAGCTTTGAGAGCTTTAACAAAAGCATAGGCCCGTTTTTCCATGATGTCATACTTTATTTCAGCATCTCTAAGTGCCCTACTGAAAAAGGAAATGGGCTACTCTAACCCTTCGACATTTTTCTGTAATAAAACAGTTGCTACTATGTCAAATGAAGGAAAAGAGAAAATTAGAAACTCCTTGGAGTTATGAGATTCAGAAGTCCATTTGATTTCATTTCCTTTCCTCAACATAGTTGTGATAAACTTTACCAACTCAGCAAAATTTGAAACAAAACTTGTCAGAAAATTAATTTTCCCCAAGAAAGACTAAACTTCTTTCTTGGATCTAGGGAGTGAAAAAGTTTGGATAGCTTCTACCCTGCTTGGATCAATCCTTACCCCCTCAGCTGACACAACGTTCCCCAACAATTTCCCCTCCTTCATGGAAAATAATGACTTCTTTGGATTTAAAGAGAGACCAAAATTTTTGCATTTTTGTTGGCACAGGGGTAGGCCTAGGGTTGAACGCTACAACAGTGCACCAAAATAACCCTAACTACTGGCCCTTTCGGTAACACCTGTGAAGTAGATGTTAGAAAATCCAAAATACAAGTATCATAGTTTATAATGTTAGAATAAAACGATTATTAATTTAGAATATTAAATTAATAATCTAGAATATTTGATTAATAAATGTAGACTTTTAGAAATACATTATTGTTGTAAAAGATATGACTCTAGAGAGGTGTCGTATCTTAGGCTCTAAATTAGGAGTATTGTTTTAAGATTGTTAATATAGCATTTATTGTAAATGGACACTTGTTTATTTAATAAATGATCCATAGCTAGAGTTTGTTAGGACATTTAGCTTATATATAGCTCATTGCAAGAGTATTGTGTTGTTCGGGTGTAAACTCTTGCAAAGTCTCTTATGTAATTTATTTTCCTATTTAATAAAAGTGTGTGTCTGAGGACACTTCTGCTATTATTGTGGTATCAGAGCACCAGTAATGCAGCTAAACTGAAGAGGAGATTACAGCTCTACAGGCCAGTGCACTTCTTCAGTAAATTGGTTAGTTTAATTTAAAAAAAAAAAGGAAAAGAAATTTTGCACTTATTTTATTGCTCATCTTCTGCAAATTTTTTGTTTTTTCTGCAAGAAAGGTTACGCCCCTATATCAGAAAAACACCCATATATCAGAAAAACACCCATATATCAAAAAGGCTACACCTATATATTGAAATAACCACCCATGTATCATCAGTTTTTTTTTTTTGTTATTGGTTATTGTCAATTTGTGCTTTCTGAGCGATTTGAGGCTGCTCTAAACGGAAAATCCACTCCATCTGATAGTTGGGGGCCACAGTTTTTGTAAATCTGCACAGGAACACTGAAAACGATTGTATGCAGATCCGTTTCAATTCTGGAAATCTATAGATTGCGATTTCTGTGTTCACTTATTCAGATATTAAATTAAATTGCTCACTTGAATTGCATGCAAGAATTCAAGTTCTTCTTTTTTATCACATATTGTTTCTGCCTTTCTGATAAATAACGCGCGCAGTTTTAGTGTTGCTTGGAGGAGTCTCTGATACAGGTTGGAACCTATATATTGACACCATAAGTTATATATTGGAAATCCTCCTGCAGATTGGTGCGTGGAAATCCTCTGCCGCGTGATTGGTGTGAACATTGTAGAGAGGAGTAATACTCTCGCCCCTCAATATAAAAGTCACTTGTTGAAGGAAAATTGAATTGAAATTTACCGCTAGAGGGACTGTAACCTACGTGTGCATGGAGGGACTGTAACCTACGCATGGAAAGTAGAAAAAGAGGACTGTGGCATGTATTAGTGGCTGTGATTCTTTATCCCGACAAAGCCATGGCGGATGGGGGAGATGGTGATGGCATGTGTGTTTGGTGTGCAGTTATGGTAATGGCATGTGTTATCTACTGTTAGACACTTTTCCATTTACAATCAGCCGTTGTCCAGGATCAGATCCTTTTATAGTGCAAATATAATCAGATCGGCCACTTCCAGCTTCAGTAGAAGAAGTCTCTCTGGAAACAACAATTACCATTATTGATGCCTTGTCTTGATGTGCGTGGCAGATGTTGACAGGAGCACTGAAAGTGTTCTTTTCAAAGGAAATAAGTGAAGTAACTCTGATAGTTTTATTTTACATGTGAATTATCTTATTATTGTTACTTGCTCTTTTCAAAGGCAATACGTGAAGTAACATTATTTCTTTCGGCCATCAAAAGCCTTTGTAGGCAAAGGTTTACTTGCAGGTATATCAAAGGATACAAACCATATCAAGTGATTTTTTTTGTAACTCAAAGTCTTTTTACTTTGAGGGGGGACAAGATTGCTAGAATTTTGTAAAAGTGTAAAATTTTGAAAGTTCCTTGGAATTTGACTAGAGCCAAGTACAAAGCTCAGTCATTTTTTCCTTATTTCAATGACTATACGAGGGTCAAGGCCAAGCCCCGATAGATCGTCTTTGGTGTGATGTGTCTGGTGTGTTGTTCATCTTCATATTTCTTTTTGTGATTATTTTTTGGTGCGTAAATTCAACAAACTACAATGTCGAAATTAATTAATTTGTTCTCCGACTCCGATAAACTTGAAGGCACAAAATCATACAAGACATGGAAATGACTCATTGAAAGAACTCTCATTTACAATGAACTTTGACATGATATCTGTAATGAAGATACTAATCCCACTAAGCCAACAGATGCAACTACATTATTGAAATGGGAAGTTAAAAATGACAAAGCATTAGCACTTATCAAATCTTCAGTTAATGATGAGATGTATGTTCACATTGAAAATACAACTGATGCGTGGTCTACTTTGAAAGTTTTTAAAGATTTATTTGATACTTAGCCTGAATCCAAGAAAGTTGATCTTCAATTAAAGTTGCTTCAACAAAAATTGACTAAAGGAGGTGATGTCCATGAATATATTTCCAGACTTAAGAACATTAAGCATGAAATACTAAAAGCGGGTTTTCAAGTAGTAGATGATAGTTTCACGACCACAATCTTAATCGCTGGATTGCCTTCTTCCTATACACATTTTTTGAAAACTTTACAAGTCACTGGAAAGTTAAACAAGCTTACATTTGATGAACTAAGTGAACTATTATCTCAACACAACAAAACTTTTGTAAAGAAAAAACAAGTTGAAGAAGATGTTTTTTTCACAGAAGCAAGCAAAAGTAAGACTTCAAGTGACAGTTATAGCAGCAGAGGAAGAGGAAATTTTGTACAAGGTCGTGGTTGAAGCCAAAATAGAGATAACAATTTTCAAGGCAAAGGAAATAGTCAAGGCAGAGGCAATAGTCAAGGAAGAGGTTATTTTCAAGGCAGAGGAAATAATCAAGGCAGAGGATATTTTCACGCAAGAGGAAATAGTCAAGGCAGAGGCTATTTTCAAGGCAACAGTCAAGGCAGAGGACAAACTCCACACAGAAATCAAAGCAGGGGCAGAGGATAGAATTTCGGCAGAGGGAGAGACTTCAGTCAAATTGTTTGCAGAAGGTGTAACAAAGTTGGTCATTATGCAGAAGATTGTCGAAATTCCATTGATAAAATTGCCAAGTTTCATCAAAACACAACACAGTTTGCAAATGATCGACAGGATGATGATTCAGAATATGTGTTTACCTCATCTTCAACATTACAGATTTGCATTGATTTTCAAAGTGATTATGAAGATGCTTGGATTTTAGATTCAGGAGCATCTCAACACATGACTTTCAGACGTGACTGCTTTTGGAATTTTCAAGAATGCCATCTTAATTCTATTTTTCTTGCAGATAATACCAAACATACTCCTTATGGAAGAGGAGTTATTAAAGTTTATTTACTTGATATTGGAGAACGAATGATTTCAAATGTATGGTATGTACCCACCTTCAAAAAGAATTTGTTGTCTTTAGTCACAATTTGACAAGAAGGACATCAGGTGATTATGGAAGATGGCTTGGTTAAGATAAATTCAGTCAATCAAAATATGAAAACAATGATGATAGAATATGAAGATGAAAAACTGTTAAGGATGAAAGGAACAATTATTCCAAGACATTTAGACTTTGCAGGAATAGTAAGTACAGGTATCTCCCCTATCAGATTGTGACATGTGAGATATGGACATCTCAACTTTGATAGTCTGTCTCAACTGCAAAAACAAGGGATGGTTAAGGGACTTCCCACTTTCAAAAAGGACACTTCAAAATGTGAAGCATGCATTTATGGCAAACAAAGTCAAGAAAGTTTTTCAACAAGTTCATGGCGTGCAAATTAGTGGTTGCAACTAGTTCACAACGATGTTGTGGATCCCTAGAAACTTCTTTCGGTGGTTGCAAATATTTTTTACTCTTTGTTGATGATTTCAGTAGAATAACTTGGGTTTACTTCTTGAAGCAAAAGTCAGAAGTATTTGAAAAATTTAAGATTTTTCGACAACTTGTTGAAAACGAAGTTAAAGAAAAGATAGGTACACTCATAACAAATAATGGCGGAGAATTCACTTCTAATGAATTCAACACTTATTTCACAGACAATGGGATAAGAAGACATCTTACTAATTTCTACACTCCTCAGCAAAATGGAGTCGTAGAACGAATGAATCGCACTTTGTTAGGAATAACAAGATCCATGTTAAGTTTTAAAAGGTTAAGTTCTACATATTGGGCAGAAGCAATCCATACATCTATCTACTTAAGGAACAGATCTCCAACTGCTTCTTTGGATGGAATCACACCTTATGAAGCATGGTTTGGTTTCAAACCTTGAGTTAAACATCTTAGATTTTTTGGATCAGTATGTTATGCCTTAGTTCCGAAGGAAAAATGAACTAAGCTTGACTCAAGAAGCTTGAAATGCCCAATGATTGGGTATTCTGATGAGAAGAAAGGGTATCGACTTTTGTCCAATGGAAAATTTATTGTGAGCAGGGATGTCATTTTTGATGAAACCGAAAGTAAAAGTGCTGACAAAATAAAAAGTCTTCTTCAAAAGTTAGAAACTAAAGGAAATCAAAGAAAAGGAAAAGTTCAAAGTTATCCAAATTCACATAAATAGTATGAACTTGATTTTCCTTCATCTGAAGATGTTTCATCCAGTCCAGTTACTTTGACAACATCATCTGGTTCTTCCAGCAGTTCATCTGAATCTCCTAGCAATGACAGTTCATCTGACAATGATTCTCCACCTCCAGAATCTTCAACTAATCGACGAACATCATTTTACATTAATCCAATTTACAATAATGGTAATTCAGATCCCCAAATCAGTGAACATCAACTACCAAAATGGGCAGTTCAACTTTTGAAAGATGTAAGGCCTGATGAGAAAAATAAAACAGGAACAAGGGGATCACACAACAATGAAGGGAATTTTGCCTTAGTAGCACATGATTTTACTGAACCTTCCACCTACAAAGAAGCAGTAAAACATAAAGAATGGCAACAGGCTATGGTTGAGGAATATCAAGCAGTAATTGATAACAACACTTGGAAACTTGTTGATTGTCGTACAGGTGTTAAACCCATCAGATGAAAATGGGTTTACAGAATTAAATACAACCAACATGGCGAAATTGACAAGTATAAAGCCCGACTTGTGGCTAAAGGTTTTGCGCAGTAGGAAGGCATTGATTATGAGGAAACTTTTGCTCCTACAGCTAAATGGAATACCATCTACTTAACACTTGCATTGGTCGCTCAGAAAGGTTGGAAAGTTCATCAAATGGATGTAAAAAGTGATTTTCTCAATGGAGACTTACAGGAAGATGTATATATGCAACAACCACCAGGTTTTGAAATTGCAAGAAAGGAACATAAAGTCTGCAAATTAATTAAGTCTTTATATGGGTTAAAGCAAGCTCCCTGAGCTTGGTATACCAAAATGGATGAATACCTTAGGAAGGTTGATTTTCAACGAAGTGAATCTGATGATACTTTGTATATCCATCAACAGGTACCTTATCTGGTAATTCTTATTATGTTTGTAGATGATTTGCTCATTACAAGAAACAATGATGATCATATTGCATAGGTGAAAAAGGAGTTACATGCAGGTTTTAAGATGACAGATTTGGGACTCCTTCACTACTATCTTGGTGTTGAAGTATTCCAATGTCCACATCATATTTTCATTTCCCAGAGTAAGTATGCAGCAGAAATTCTTCAGCGGTTTAGCATGCAGGATTGTAAACCATCTCTTACCCCTATGGAACAAAACTTGAAACCTTCAAAATTTGAAGGGGGGAAATTGGTAGACAACACTATTTGTAGATAATTGACTGGCAGCTTGATTTATTTGACAAAAACTCATCCAGATATATCTTATGAAGTCAGTATTCTTTCCCACTTTATGCAACAACCATGGGACAACCACTGGAATGCAACCAAAAGAGTTCTTCAATATATCCAAGGAACAAACGATTTTGGTATTCTTTACAAAAAGACTAAAAATTTTGTACTTGGTGGATTTTCAGATGCTGACTTTGCCAGGAGTATTGATGATCGAACATCAACATTAGGCTATTTAATGAACATGGGTACAACAACAGTGTCTTGGAATTGTAAGAAAAAAGATACAGTTGCAACTTCTATAGTAGAAGAAGAATACATCTCAGCATGGGAAGCAACATGTGAAATTGTTTGGTTACGCCGAATTTTGCAGGACTTGGGAATTTCTCAAGCAGAAGCTACATCATTATTCATCGACAGCCAGTCAACCATTAAGCTTGCCAAGAATCCAGTTTTTCATTCAAAGAAAAAGCACGTGGACACCAAGTATCATCATATCAGATCGCTTATTGCAAAGGATGTCATCAAGACAATTTATTGTCCTTCAGAAGATCAAATCTCTGACATTTTCACGAAACCTCTTGGCAGAATAAAATTTACTAAGTTCAGGTATGAACTTGGTATCTGTTGTAATGTATCTTTGGATCATAGGGGGGAATGTTGGATAGTCCAAAATATAATTATCATAGTTTATAAATTTAGAATAAAATGATTATTAATTTAGAATATTAAATTAATAATCTAGAATATTTGATTAATAAATGTAGACTTTTAGAAATACATCATTGTTGTAAAAGATATGACTCTAGAGAGGTGTTGTATCTTAGGATCTAAATTAGGAGTATTGTTTTAAGATTGTTAAGATAGAATTTATTGTAAATGGACACTTGTTTATTTAATAAGTGATCCATATCTAGAGTTTGTTAGGACATTTAGCTTATATATAGCTCATTCCAAGAGTATTGTGTTGTTCGGGTGTAAACTCTTGCAAAGTCTCTTATGTAATTTCATTTCCTATTTAATAAAAGTGTGTGTTTGAGGACACTTATACTATTAGTAGATGAAGTCTCACCCGAGGTAGAGGCAAGTGTGGTTGCAGGACTCAGATATCTACAACCTTAGCTGGGACACAGATCCGTGATTGTAACACTTAACAGTTATATTGATCAATATTCAGTTCTTAGTTACAACGCAGTTAACCCTAATCACAGTATAATGTAGTGGTAAACCAGATCTGGAATCTAGTAGCACTTAGCATGAAGGAACAGATCAAATCTAGCAGATTCAAGAACTAAGCACATTCATATAAGTCAGATCTAACATCCATATACATCAAGACATTGCACAAAGAATAAATATATCTATCTATCTATATCAAATCACTTAGCAAATAAAGATATAAACACATCAAGACATCACACACAATAGAGAAACGCAACATATACGTGGTTCACCCCCACCCTGGGGCTACGCCCACCAACTCTTCTTCTTTATTAGCTTCTTTAATAGGTTACATGCACAAAGCCTCAAAACCTTACCCCACATATGAAAGGAGATCTGCGCAACTCGCTAGATCCTTCTTCCCCGAGTAGATCTAAGCACACAGCCTTCCACATCCTTTTACAATGACTTGCACTTAGCTCTACAAGTCTCACACAGTATGCACAAAGCACTTACAATCCTTCACTCACATATATCTAGCATTTAGCATATTAGCCTAACATCACGTAGATGCCCCTCCTTACATTGCCTAGACATCTATTTATACTTTACAAAATAGGCCTAAACATGGGTAAACCCATGGGCCGACATCCCATACCTGTTACATAATCCCAAATTCCAAAAAGGATCCAAAAAGGGAACGATATCCTGTGATCTATACTTCGTCTTGCGCTCCTCCTTCGACAGACTATAAAAGTCCCAAAATAGGTCAAACTTGACCAAGGATCTCCCAAAACTTGGTCAAGGGCCAACATGCCCCCAACACTCACCTGTGACTCGTCCTGAGTCACTATGATATGGTAGTTCTGCTTCAAAATCCTCAAGCGTAGCTCAAGATTCTTTGACTTGTTTTTGTCCCTTGGCCTCCTGTTAAAAAAAATCTTGGATGAATGCATCGTTGACAGGTCCCTCCAGGCACTGCTCAACTGCAGTGACAACCTGCTCCAATTATGCTCCTCGATCTTCTACCTCTGTGAACAATTGATAGGCCTTATCTTGTATAGGTTGAAGCCTCTGCGTTACTTCCATAACTCTACTCTAGATAGCGTGGATTTGTTGTTGGGAAATGCACTACTCCTGGGATCGCTTCATTCTTTCCACAACTGACAGGGGCTTCAACTATGCTTGTATTGTTTCATCTTGATACTTCACCTCTTGGAGCTGCAACTCCAGTGCCTTCAGTTTTGGATTCTTAGTGAGTTTCTTGTAGGTCTGGGCACTATGATCAATGAGTTTCTTACATTCCATAGCAAGGGATTTTATTCTCTCAACTGCGCTTTGAGCAGTTGCTTCTCTTTGATCCCTTACATCCTGTGGGGTCTTGGGTACTGCACAGAGCTCTAAGTCTACTATGCATTTTTGTAGATACTCGATAAATTCTGTGAGCTACTCTACTTGCTTCGTGACTCGATCCTCTACCTTTATTTCTATGATTTTCATAGAACGAAGTGCTCTGCTGACCGCTTCTTTCACTTCGAGTTGCTCCGCGAGCAACTGTTCTTTTCCTTGTTGTATCTGTGATTTTTATTCATCAAACTTTTCTTGGAGAGAAATATTTTCCTTTTTTGCAGCTCGACGTTGCTCTACAAGTACTCCTTGCACTTGCGTCAAAGCCTGGGTGGATTGTTCTATTTTCTCTTGTGCTCGTCGAAGGAGAGCTTCGATTGTCTCAACTAGTCGGTGGAGTTGGGTTGGCTCATCTCCCAACTCTGGTTCTCCTGATGGAAAGGGCATAGTGGAGACTGCACGGCTGGACTGAAGGGCTTGTTGTACCCCTCAGAGTTTGACTTCAATCCTATCATACATTTATTCCTGCTTCGCTCCTTATTTCTCTGCTATCTCCAGTGAAGCATCGTTCAGGGCGACTATGATGAAGTCAAAATAATCAGAGGTGAGGACAGTCTACATATTGGTCATGGAGGCTTTTGATTTCTTCCGGGAAGAAGGTTTCAGGGATGAAACCTTCCTCTTTTTCAAAGGGTCAACCTCGTCTCTGGGTGGTGTTACTTCACCTAGTCTCTGTTCAACTTCTGCTTCATCACCATCCCCTCGGTTAGGTGACATGGAAGCATTCTTCACTGAGGTGCTGCTTAAGTTTTGGACCTCCTCAGTCTTCTTCTGTCTATTGGTTCTAGGTGTATTTTGTTCTTTATGAGAATCCTCTAGGCTGTTAATATCAAATATCTCTATTGGTTTGGCCTGGATAAGGAGGTCAACAGACCATTGCTTGGTGATCTCCTCAAGGTCTTCTTCTGTAAGTTTGTAGTATGTTTGGAGCTTCTCTTGATGTTCACCTACTCATGTTGTAATGTATATAAAGTGTCAATCTATGCTAAACTTCATTAGTGGTTAGAACCTTTGTAGGGTGTTCAGAGTCATGCGAGGCTCAGCTTCTATGGATCGCTTTAGCTGGAGGTATTATGTATGAAACACAATGTTAGAATGCCACTGTTTGGTCATATTAGTTGAATACCACAGGGTAGAAAACTTCATGACAAGTGGCTCGAACGGATCTATGTCGGGGAAGGTCACTCCTTCCAACATCTCCCAGGAAACAAATGCAATGAGGACCAGGATTTAGCTAAAATGAAATTCATAACCCTGATCCTGTGCTTCTTGACAATCTAGTTCCAACTGGTTAACTAGGTACTTCGCCCAGTTCATCTATAGGCATTCCACACACTTCCCTACTAGGTCAACAAAAAAGTCGGTGACCTGCGTAGGTCAGTTCTTCCTTACTAAATTTATAGCTATGAGTTGACATGCAAGACACACTGCGCCACTCTATATGGAAGTTACCTTGTAGCCTCTTATTCCCTTCTCAATGTCGCCATATGTATCCTTTATCTTCTGTGCAAGTGCACGATCTGCGGATTTTCCTGGGTAAAGTCCTGTGGGTCGGGTCCTTGCATACTCAGTCCTTTGATCTTGGGGATCAATGTTGGGTCAACGGTAATGTGACGGTCTAGTCATAAGTAGCCACCATGGTAACATGACAATAATAGCTTAACACAAGCGTTGACTTCCTTGTGTCTTCTGAAGTGTGGGATATTCATGACATTCAACAGGGTGGAATGCACGAGGTTCATCATCCATGACTGAGGGATGATCTTCAAGTTCTTCCCTTTATTTTTGGTTAGGTACTTGTATGGGGTGGGCATACCATAGATATTTCGATCTGTGAGGTTGAAGTTGCTGAACTTCAATGCTGTGATTTTTTCCTGCTTTGTTCGAACTGTGTGTATCCCCTTCGGGAGGTGTTGAAGGAAAATCTCCCTGTGGATAGGTAGATCTCCTCAAAGAGCTAGACTCTTAACTCTAAGACAAAAAGTGCTTATCATGGTCACTGACTTCCTTTTAGATCTAGGTGGACTAGTGTGTGAGGAGGAAGGAGAAAAGAAGTACCTTTTACTGGTGTTTTTCCCTGCACTCTCCGAATTGAGCTCCAATCTTTTGCTCCTCGATAAGACCTATAGACAAACAAAGTACAACCACTTCCTACTCTATCGATATTAGTCCAAAATAGGTCTATCTACTAAAGAGACAAATTCATGTGAGATTGAACACGAATTAGAAATAAACAGGCCAAGTAAATTATATTAATGAGGACAAAACATTACTTACAGCCGTAGATGGAATGCGACAGTTCTGCCAAGTCCTCCTTGTCTAACCCTTGCTCAAAATATCC
>JASDQU010355553.1:1397-11589 GCA_032191745.1 Picea mariana
TATTTTCACTGGTTCTACTTTAATTCCATCTACATAAATATAATGCCCTAGTGCCACACCTTCTGTCATTATCATGTGACATTTTTCATGGCTTAAACATAGCTTGGTAGCAATGCATCGTTCCAGTACCTTCTCCAGATTATTCAGTGCTTGGTTGAAGTCGTCACCATAAGGAGTGAAGTCATCCATATAGACTTCAAGCCCTTCACTGATCAGGTCACTAAATATTCTCAAGATGGCCCTTTGGAATGTGGCTGGAGCGTTACATAGTCCAAAGGGTAATACTTTGTATGAAAAGGTACTCTAGGGGCAGGTGAATGTAGTTTTATCTTGATCTTGTGGGGTGATCTGGATCTGATTGTAACCACTAAAACTGTCTAGAAAAGAAAATAATTTCTTTCCTTCCAGAGTATCTAGGACCTGGTCGATGAAAGGTAAGGGGAAATTATCCTTTTGAGTGGCTTTGTTAAGTTCCCTATAGTCAACACATATATTCCATTTCCCATTTTTCTTTGGGACGATCACTAATGGGAAAACCCACCGATTATCTGAGACAGGGCATAAAAAATCTACATCCAACATCTTTTGTAATTCTTTCTTAACAATATCCCTGAGATGGGGATTCAGTCTTCTTTGTGGTTGTCGGATGGGTCAAGCATCATTTTCAATATAAATGTGGTGTGTGCAGAGTTGCAGATCAATACTTTTCATATCAGAATACTCCGATGCAAAAGCTTGTTGGTATTTGGAGAGGACTTGAATTAGCTTTTGTTTCTGTTGTTCAGCTAAATTGGCATCGATTTTCAGAGACCTCCCTGGTGCAATCTTGATGGATTTGATGTTATGAACATCTGTAGTTGGAATTTGTTGTTCCATTAAATCTTCCAGCAGTTCTCCCTGTGATTCACAGTCTAGAACAACTTGGAGCGTCTGGCAGGTTGGGTTGCTCACGGTGGCTGGGATATTAATAAACCCATTGATTACGTCATCCTCTAGTTGTTTTTTAATTTTGAGGACGTCTTCCAGTGTAAGAGGGGATCGTAAATCCTTTTTTGGGTATCGTGGTGGCAATTGTGGATATATGAAAGTTGGGCTTGGCTTGGCTTGGCAGGAGGATATAAGATGAGATTCTTTGTGATACCCCCTCTAGTGATTGTCATATTACCCATTCGACATCCTATGTATGCATCTATTGTTGCGAGCCATGGCCTGCCTAGTATGAATGGATGTACTTCAAGTCCACTTCTTGGGTTGATGATGAGGAAGTCTGTAGGATATTCCCAAGAGTCAACGAGGATGTCTATATCATGTAATGTGCCAATTGGTTGAACCACCGATCGATTTGCCAACTGCAACATAATTGCGGTGGGTTCAAAGGAGTCAAAACCCAGGGTATTGTAGGTTTCCGTAGTCAAGATGTTGATGGATGCTCCCAAATAAACTAGCGTATTTGGAAAAGAACAACCCTATATATGCACTGTTACTATGGGATTCCCCGGATCTGCATATTTGGCTGGTTCTTATCTACCTAAAATTAGATCAGACAAGGCTCCTACCACACAAACTGTTGATGATGGATCTTTCATTTTTCTGATGGGATTTCTCCCACATAGGGGAATTGCCTTCATGGGGGAATTGGCGATTGGATCAACTATCGGATATTCCATTGTGGAAGTCTAGAGACATTGTTGATTTTGTTGTGCCATTTGATTGAAAATATGCCAGGAATCTTCAGGGATTTCTTAATTCGGATATTTGATTCGAATTGGTTGGTTATTTGATCCTCTAGGGGATTTGATTGTAGTCCCTCTATTTGGGATTTCATGTATGCCTTCTTATTTCACAGGAGATTCAGGATCAAGTGGTGGGTCTGCCTTAGCTACCCCGCTGGTTTCTCCTTCTCCTTCCTCCAGATTACAAGAGTTTCCCTCTTCTAAAGGGTTGAGGGGTGGAATATCTATGCTCTGAAATATTTGCTTAGTCCCTTTAGTTTTTCTATGAATCTCATCGTGGGCTGCAGTTGGTGAAACTGCTACCTGAGGGATTCAGGTAGATCCTTTTCTCTGTCCAACCGAATCTTGAGATTCTGCTTTTTTGATGATGTCATTTATGAAAGTGCTTCTTCCAGGGAGCACCGAGCCTTAGGATTTGGTATTTTTTGTGGGGGTTTTGGTTTTTCAATATATTTCTTCTTAGTCATACACACTTCACAAAGAAAATAAAATCAAGAAAGAAAAACACCTATGCAACCTCTTAATGCATCAGCTAGAGGTAGGCACTGGCATAAGCATCTTACTTATTGCATGTGTAGGTTCTTACCTTCCATCTTCAATACCTCATCCTCCAGAGGCACAATCTATGCTACCTTTGACATTCTCCCCAGAAACGACGCCAAAATGTTGGGGTCTAAAGATGTCTAAAAACAACCTTAGTTTAACATTAATTTATCAACCCGAGGATTCATTTTTTATCTCAAGAATATTAGAAAAGTCTATGCAGATAGCTCATAGAGGCTAAAATCGTGTAGTTAAAGCAAATATGAGTTTATCAACAATCAAGTTCATCAAACATTCATAAATATTCTAGGGATTGAAATCTAATGCTCTGAAATGGAAAGGAACTAATTAATCTATTGAATTCATTTTAACTAAAAGTAGTAATTGAATCTAAATAAAGACTTGCAAAATTGACTATTACTATGAATTAAATTACTGGAAAGAAAAGGTGAATTACTCTATCTATGGAAAGAAACAATGACTATAATCTAATCGAAAGAGACAACAACTATACTTATATTGAAAGTAACAACAATTGTATCTTAACGAGAAGGAACAGTAAATGTAAACTAATTGAAAGGAAAAACAATTGTGAATCTAAGTAAAAGGAACAACGCATATGAAATTATGAGGAACTGTCATGAATCAAACCTCAGTAATAGAAACTAGAACAACAATCATTTAATGCTTAAGGAAATGTCTATCTCTTGCATGCAAATGATATAAAATCATCAACACACTTATGCATTCATTTAGCTGTTGTAAAAGAGAATCAAATCACAAAACAAAAATTGAACTGATATAATTATAGGTCGAATTGTAGATCCTTCAGACTGGGCCCTTGGTCAGCATTGCTTCCTAGCAGAATATCCTGATCAACATTGGTTCCTATGTGAAGTCGTATGGAATATTAAAAATGTCACCGACGAAGCTATCAAAAGAACCTAGTTTAGTACCACTCTGAGGGATTGTGCACTGAGCTGGTAGATGGAGCTTTTCCAAGGACTTTCACATCCTAAGCCACTGCATCAGACTAAGAATGGGATGATTGTAGAGTTCAAGAAACCCAAGTCAGAGTCACAATGTATTACATAGCTAAAAGATATCAAGCAGAAGGTGGACAAACTTGTTTGGGAATTCGATCATAGATTCAAAACCTTAATGGGCCGATTGACTTTTCAGATCCCAGATGAATATAACAAAGAATGGTTCACTGTTTCCCTCTTACCACACATCAAAGTTCCCCTGATGCAATAGAATATTGCTTCGTAGTCTGAGGCATTGGAGATCTCCATGAAGTTAGAATCAGCCCCTATGGGAGAATCCAGCTTGTGTATGAGTCAGATCTTGAGTCAGCTAATTAGTTTGTCTTTGCAGGTCGAAGATATGAAGAAAGACAAGGGAAAATATAAAAGAGAATAAATCTAGTGTGTCAGATGCCAATCAGAAGGCCATGACAAGGAACATTGTCCCCTATTCATTGAATACTTGGATTCTAGAGCTCCAAGCCCTTTAAAGCAAGTCACCCTACCTTGGTGTGAGGTATGCAGAAACAAACATCACCATGATGAGTGCGACTACATGCAAAAGTATGTTTAGACACCTACAAATTTGTACTGTACATTCTGTAAGTCCATGGGACATGATGATAAGGATTGTAGGGCTTAGGATCTCATGCATGAAAGGTTGAGAGACATATATAAGATTAAAGGTGAAGTACACCAAGAAGGAAACACTACGCAGTATAACTCTCTTGGGAGAGGTAAATTCAATCCTCATGGTGGATTTAGAGAAAGATGACGAGGAGGAGGAATGGGTCGAGGCCGAGGACAGATAATCTATTATAACTATGCACAACTAGGACACCTTGCAAGGGATTGTCAGAACCCTTGTACCACTTGCAGCTATTGCAGCTTGTTTGAGCATGTTATAGAAGATTGTCTTGTGATACTAGCTAAGCTTCAAGAAAGATGAGGACCTCAGCAGAACCCGCAAGTGAAAATGATATATGATAAAACTTATGGAGAAGACCCTAGAGTCGTTGTTATAACCAGAGGAGACACTGTTACAAGACATGACCGAATGACCCAAGGGAAGATTACAGAAGATTCAAAAATCTGGAAAACTACACAGAAGACACAAATGTTTGATGCAAAGAAAGAAAGACAAATGTTTGAGGAAGCCAAAAAATAATTCAGAGGAGATCAAGGATCCTCATCGAAGACAAGACCAGAAGTGAGAGAATATGGAATGCCTCTGGCATTTGATTAGTCTACTTCGCCAAAAGAAGAAAAAGAGGTAAGCAAGCTCATGGAACTTTTATATACTTGTATTAAGTGGATTCAGGATGAAAGCGCTATACAAGAGTTACAAAATTTAATAAGACAATATGAGCTAGAAAAGATATACCTCTTACTGAATAGGGAAGTACACCAAATTGGTAATAAGAGAAGGAAAAATAAGGAATTACGTTTGAATGCTCAAATAGGAGCGTATGAGATAGATTATGCAGTCCTCAACTTAGGGTCGGAGGTCAATGTCATGACTAAGAAAACCTGGGTGTTGCTGGGAAAACCAAAGTTGATCTATTCTCCTATCAAGTTTAAGATGGCTAATCAGTAAGCTGTAAGCCCTTTTGGCAGATTAGAACATGTTCCTATGGAAATTGATGGAGTAAGAACATTTTCATATTTTGAGGTAATTGAGATAGTTGATGATAGTTGATGGAAATTCCACTATGGTTGATTTAAATAAAAGACGTATTACTTTTGAAAGAGATGGCCTTAGGTTCATTGCACCTTTAGATCCAGATGAAGGTCAGTGAAACACAAAACCTATCAGAGAAGAAGACAATGCATATGCACTAGAAACTATATACAAGCTAACAACTAGACAACAAGACTACATTAATCCTACAACCGATGGAAACTTAAGCTGGAAAAGTGACAACATATGTTCATCAGACTCGGAATAAGCACCGGAGAACTGACAGAATAAGATGTATGAAGTATTACAAGAAGATGTGCTAGATTAACTAGAGAAGTTTGCTGGATTGGCAAAACAGTAAGCAACTTACCCACCTTTGATGGTCTGAATCCTTTAGAAACCTTCTTGTCGGACTTTGAAGAAAGTGTACCAATAAAACAAAGATTATTGGCAATGGATGAGGCCTTGAAAGCCACACCAGCAAGATGGTGGGGGACACATAAACATAGCATTACAGAATGGGTATAATGTTGTACCCTGATGACAACATGGTTCTCAACACAAGTAGAAGGCTGCGAAGTTTGGTACACAGGTCGAAGTTGTCCAAAGGACCATGTGTGTAGTTGTGAGGAAGCTTGGAGAAAAATTCCTTAATAACAATGGGTGGAAAAATTCATTAACACATTGGACATGACACCTATCAACTAGTACCTCCAAGCAGAGATGTGCCTCATCACTATAGTTTGGGAAGGTATGACTCAAAATTTTGTAACTACATTCCTATTTGAAAGCCAATTTCCTTCAGTAGATCAAGCAATATAGATTGTGAGACATACAGTATTCGAGGATGCATCTAGACTTCCTTTGGAATAAGAAGAGGACGAAGGGATTGCCTCTCTCCAAAAATTGCAAGGCTATTACAACAACAATGCTGATGAAGACGATGATCTTAGGAAGGTGAACAACACAGAAACAAAATGTCAAAGAGATGTGGAAGGACCAGGATTTGATATTCCATTCATTGGACAACCAATCAAGATTAATAAATTTGATATTGGAACAGAGCAAACACCAAAGTTTACAAATGTTGGAGATTACTGGGATGTTGCTACCATTGAAAAAATTACAGAGCTACTGCATGAATATCATGACTTGTTTCCAACCAAGTTTACTGATATGAAGGACATTAAAGGGAATATGGGACAGATGAGTATTCCTTTAAAGATAGATGAAAGATGAGTTAAACAGAGACCTTACAGACTAAACCCTAAATATAAGGAAAAAGTGAAGCTTGATATTGACAGAATGTTGGAAGAAGGAATCATAGAACCTATTGAAGAGTCAGAATGGATTATCCCTATGGTGGTGCAAGATAAGAAGACATGAGAGATAGGGATATGTGTAGATCTTAGGAATCTGAATGATGCATTTTTGCATGACCCCTTCCCTATGCCATTCATTGACAAAGTGTTAGATAATGTGGGAGGCCAAGAGGTATATTATTTTATAGATGGATTTTCAGGATACCATCAGATCCAGATTTCCAAGGAAAATCACCATAAGACCACATTTGCAACAGAATGGGGATCCTACCAATACACAGTAATGCCATTCAGATTGAAGAATTGCCCAACCATCTTTTCTAGGGTGGTGGTCGATGCATTCAAGGAATTTCTGCATAAATGTTTAGAAGCATATTTTGATGATTAGACTGTTTTTAGTTTATTGAAGAATCATATTGAATGTATAAGGTTAATGTTGGATAAATGCAGGCAGTGCCAAATTGCCTTGAACCTGAAGAAATGCATTTTCTTTTCACCATTTGGAGTTCTGTTAGGAAATATTGTATGTAAGCAAGGATTGTTGGTAGATCCATCCAAGATCGCCATTATAGTTGATCTACCCCCTCCTACTTTAGTGAAACAGTTGTGCACTACGTTGGGACACACATGCTACTACATGAAGTTCATTAAGGGCTATGCTCAGATTACAACACCCATGGAGAAGCTATTGAATAAGGATTGTCAGTTTAGTTGGATAGAAGAATGCTAGCAGAGCTTCGACACACTGAAACAAAAATGGTTACTACGCCCGTACTGGTTTTCCTAAATTGGACCAAGGAGTTTCACGTGCATGTCGATGTGTCTTCCATTTCTTTAGGAGATATGTTAGCATAGACAGAAGAAGGATATATTGACCACCTATTAGCCTTTGATACCAGGAAGCTATCAACTGTTGAGATTAATTACACCACCATTGAGCGAGAAGGGTTAGCCATGGTATATGCACTGCAGAAATTTCACCACTACTTGTTGGGAGGACACTTTAAAATGTTTACTGATCACTCCGTGATGAAATACCTAGTCAAAAAGACAATGTTGGGGGGAAGGATATTCATATGGCTTCTGCTATTTCAAGAATATGATTTTGAGATCATAGTAAATCCAGGGAGAATGAACAAAGGCCCTGACCACTTGTCAAGGTTGGAACATGGCGGAGAGTTGACCATTTTGGAGGATGCACTACCAGATGCACAGCTATTGGCCATTAGAAATATTGATGACCACTTCGTAGAGATAGTCCAGTTCTTATCAACAGGAATGACACCTTGTGAGTACACAATTCCTCAGAAGAAACAACTAGTAGTGCGCGTTGCAGACTTCTCACTTATAGCTGGACATCTATACAAGATGGGACCTGATGAGATATTGAGAAGGTGTGTTATCGAGGTAGAATGACCACTGATCCTTGAAGAATCTCATGAAGGCATCGTAGGAGGACATTATGTAGGAAAATAAACTGTGCATAAGGTTCTTAGAGCTGGCCTTTGGTGGCCTACCTTACACAGAGATGCTAAAGACTATTCCAGAGCCTGTGATGTATGCCAAAGAGTTGGGAAACCATCCAGAAGAGATCAAATTCCATTGGCACCACAAATGAACTAAAAGCATTTGAGAAACGTGCCAATGAATGTTTTGGACCTATAAACCCACCAGGAAAGCGCACAGGAGCAAGGTACATAATTACAGGAACATAATACTTAACCAGATGGGCTGAAGCAAGAGTAGTTAAGGACTGTAGTGCAACTACAACTGCACACTTCATATTTGATGGCATCATAACTAGGTTTGGATGCCCAAAGATCCTTATGTGTGATCAAGAAACACATTTCATCAATAAGACAGTTGAAGACCTGACTGAAGAATTTGTAGTCCACCATCAGAAGAGCACACCGTACCATCCATAAGAAAATGGTACAGTTGAAGCATTCGACAAGATTTTGGAAACAACACTAACCAATATTTGGATTGTGAATAGAGATGATTTGGATTTAAGAGTACCAACAATATTATGGGCCTATAGAACTACTTGCAAGAAACTGACAATGAAGACCCCTTTCAAGTTGGTTTATGGTCTCGAAGTTGTTGTTCTAATGGAATGTCTAGTACCAAGCCTAAGAATTGCTTTCTTTACAGATATGAATGACCCTGGCACTATTCAAGAGAGGGTTTCACAACTGGTTTAACTAGAGGAAGATAGATTCATTGTAGGATTCCATCAGTAGGTTCAGAAGGAAAGAGAGAAGGCCTACCATGATAGGCACATCAGGAGGAAGGCATTTAAACAAGGTGATCTAGTCCTGATATATGATACTAAGTTCATCAAACATCCTGGGAGGTTTAGAACGCATTGGATAGGGCCATATGAGATTGCTTATGTTACAGAGGGAGGAGCTGTGCAATTGAAGACTCTGAATGGGGAGTGGAAGGAAGGATTAGTAAATGGGACCCGATTGAAATTGTATTATGACAACCAGCTGCTCCGAAGTTCTCAATAAAAGCATGAAGAAAAGGGTCTAGGTACCAGGTGCAGCTGAAATTGGGTACCAGACACAAAAAAGACATTCTACACAAGGGAAAAAGAGGAGGCATTGAGCAAAAAGTAGAGGCTGCACTACGCAGTATGGAGTCAAAGTAAAACATGAAGCTCAGATCTGGAGTGCCTCGAGATGAGTCACAGGTGAGTGTTGGGGCCTGTTGGCCCTTGGTTATAGAAGCATGTGAAGATCAAGGAAGAAAAGGGATAATGCGAACTTCCTGGAAGACACAATGACTATTACTGGGTTGAAGTGAGCAAAAGAGAAGAAAATATGGAGCAAAGCCCAATAAAGAAAGTCATTGGACGAGGAGATCGAGGATGCCAGATCAACAAGAAAGAAGGATCATGGACAACTCAGTAAGAGGAAAAATCTGCCGTTAGATGATTTGGAGCATCACATGAGAAGGAAGGAAAGATAGGCTGGTGAGGCCCTTAAAATACAGGTCAAGTTGACCTAGGGTTTTAGACACCTAGGGTCTTGGCATCTATGGTTTTGGACACCTAGGTTTTGGCCTAAGGATGTCAGTGAGCTATTGTGATGTATAAATAGAGGTATAAAGTACCTGGGATGGGTTGGTGTTATGATTAATGCTATTGTCTTTGTCATTGTGTGATCAAGCGAGTATTAGTGTGTGAGAAAGAAGTGTTGAGTACAAGAGCCTTCTGGTATTGTAAGATCTTTAGCTGGGTACGTAGATCAACCTTGTAGCTGAGTGCGCAAGGAGGGGAGAGAAAGAGAGGAGAAGAAGGAAGATTTTATATCTAAGAGTGCAGACAAGAACTGTATGATTTACCTTAATATATTATAGCACAGTTCTGTGGATGTAGCCCTAGAGAGAGGGTGAACCATGTACATCTTGTGTTGCATGTGATTGGTATTTTATCTCTATCATTGATATACTGAGATTGCATTACTGTTTAAGATATGATAAGTAGATGTGCATAATAGATATAAGTTGATAAGTGATATATGAATGCTGTGTTGTTCTTGTGTTAAATCCACTTGATCTTCGCTTTGGTTGTAGACATCTCTGTCCTGCAACCCCCTCATAACCGCTTTGGGTGAGACTGCATCTGCTTTCCAGGTGTTGTCGAAAGGGCTGGTAGTTAGGGATTGTTGGTGCGCTCTTGGAGCTGAACCCTGGGTCTGCCCCTATGCCAACACATTCATCATCATGATATTCATTATTGGAATTTGAACTAGCATGAAGGGAATCTTTACCTTCTACTACAACCGTTGTGATCTTTCCTTTGTCTCCTGAATCGGATCCAAGATCTTTTTGCATTGTAGCAAGGGTCTTTGTCTTCCCCTTTCCACTGAACTGTTTCAG